>CAUYRH010000262.1:0-17533 GCA_963574655.1 Perodicticus potto
TACATGTATACCATGGAATATTACACAGCCTTAAAGAAAGATGGAGACTTTACCTCTTTCATGTTTACATGGATGGAGCTGGAACATATTCTTCTTAGCAAAGTATCTCAAGAATGGAAGAAAAAGTATCCAATGTACTCATCCCTACTATGAAGCTAATTTATAACTTTCGTATGAAGGGTATAACCCAACTATAGCACAGGAATATGGGGAAGGGGGCAAGGGGAGTTTAGGGGAGGTGGGAGGTTGGAGTGGAGGGAGGGTAATTGGTGGGGCCACACCTACGGTGCATCTGAGAAGGGTACAGGCGAACCTTACTAAATGCAGAATACAAATGTCTTCATATAATAACTGAGAAAATGCCAGGAAGGTTATGTTAATCAGTTTGATGAAAATAGTTCAGATTGTATATGAAACCAGCACATTGTACCCCTTGAATGCACTATTGTACGCAGCTATGATTTAATAATAAAGACAATTTAAAAAAAATTAGTAATCTGCTCTTGCAGAGAAATAATGTTGGTTATAACCCTGCAAGAGCCAACACACTTTAGAATGACATGCTGAATATACCATTGTTCAACTTTTAGCCTGTTACCAAACCAACCATGATGCTGATGCCCTGTTGCATTTGCACCAGTATATTTAATAATACTTATAACTTGTTATAAAGTGTCCACTTATAATAGCAGATTTAGCACAGAGATTTGGCTGATGCAAGATACAATGAAAAGAAATGAGAGCATCTGGATCCCTTAATACTTTTCTTTATCTATGCAATAAACCCTTCATGTTTTCCTGTTATAGAAGGTGCACCATCTGTACATACACTCACTAAATTTGCAATTCACTCCAATGTCACATTTATCTTGAAGGTTGTTGAAGGTATCCACAGCCCATGTTCTGTTTGCAAGAATGCCCAAAGCAAGTAACTCTTTGTAACAAAGAAAATCTTCCGTTATGACACAAATGAAGTATAAAACCTGCACAAAGTTGGTAGTATCAGTTGTTTCATCCAAGGTAATTGAATAATATATATAGAAGGTACCAAAAAATGTATACACATTTTAAGAAAGGAAAAAACTCTATTAGAATTGAAACCTGTGGTGGTTTCCTATGGCTCTGTAAATATAAGCTGCCAAACATCAGACTTTAATGATTAAAGAAATCTTCTATTACCTTAACAATGAGAACTCTTTTAGCATAATCTAGTTAAAACAAAGAATTTCAGAAACTCACTGATGTCTATTTTCTTATGTCCTTCACTCCTTCCTGAGGGTTTAGGATAATATTGACAAATCAAGCTCTAAATTAGCTTTCACAATTCCTTTTGGGTAGCCTACCCCTTAATTCTGGGATCCCTTTCTGCTCTAAAGAAAGCAGAAGGATTTGTGATGAGCTTCACCCTCGAAACCCAGTCCTTTCTAATTTGATTCCATACTTCTCAGTAGATGTTTTCAGACCCTTTCTTGCTGTGCTTCCCACTAATACAGTCTTTGTGAGGCATATAGTCAGCTAGCTAAATGAATGGTGGAAAATACCAAACCAACAAAATATCCTGCCTACCTGCCTGTTACCAGTCAAAAGATGACATTTATTGACTCTTACTCATTCACTTCTACCCCAATTCCTATACACATTCATTCCAATGAGCACATGTCACTTTACCCTCACCTGGCTTTTGACTTATTTACCATCCACTAAATAAGGCCACTTTTCAGACATGCTAACAATATCTACTAAATGGTTTTAGAATTGTACCTTTAGAGATCACAAAATAAAAATATTTCAACAAAATTTGAATAGTATCAAGCATTTTCATTACAGTACAATTCTGTCACCGTTGTCTAGGCTTAGAAAAATCACTTATTTGTAATCACATTTAGCAATAAACAAAAATCATCTAAATCTACTTGATCTTTGCCCAAGTTAGTAACACTTTAAGTTATAAGATCAAAATATCTTTGCAAAGTCTATCAGTCCCTACAATTGAGGAATCATTAGTAACAAATATACTTAGCCCTCCATATCCATGAGTTCCACATCTATGGATTCAACCAATTATGGATCAAAAATACTCAAGAAAAAAGGATGATTGTGTCTGTACTGAACATGTAAAGTTATGCCCTAAAAAATATAGTATAACAAGTATTTACATACCATTTATACTCTATTAGTTTATTATGAGTAATTTAGATATGACTTAAAAAAATCCAAGAGGATATAAATAGATGACACAAATACTACCCCATTTTGTACAATGGACTTGAGCATCCATGGATACTCATATTCTCAGAAATTCCTGGAATCAATTCCCTATGGATACCAAAAGCCAACTATTTACAAAAAATGCAATAGGTAACGAAAACACTGCTATGTTAAATTGCATAGCTAATTTTTATTTTTTTATTTATTTATTGTTTTTTTTTTTTGAGACAGAGCCTCAAGCTGTCACCCTGGATAGAGTGCCATGGCATCACAGCTCACAGCAACCTCCAATGCCTGGGCTCAAGCAAGTCTCTTGTCTCCGCCTCCCAAGTAGCTGGTACTACATACAGGCACCCGCCACAACGCCCGGCCATTTTTTGGTTGCAGCCATCATTGTTGTTTGGCGGGCCGGGCTGGATTCGAACCTGCCAGTTTAGGTGTACGTGGCTGGCGCCTTAGCCCACTGAGCCACAGGCGCCGAGCCGCATAGCTAATTTTTAAAGTATCTTATTGCCAATAAAAAATCTTTTTAAATTCTAGATGACTTATGAAAAGCCATCAATAGTAATATACCACATAAGATACAACCCTTCAAAGTGAAAAATGAAAATTGCCTTTTTTATGGTTTTATGGTTACCAATTACAGTACTTCCGCTACTACAGTTACTACAGGCTGTACATTCCCTTTGGGTTCAGATGACTTCAGAATGTTGCCATCACTTAAAATTCAATAAGCACAAACCACAGGGAAAAAGTTCTAATTTTATTATTTTATATACATGGGTGTGTGATTCTGTAAAGACAAATACAGGTTACAAGTTGAAAGCCAAAAATTACACTATATGGCAACCAGCCAATGAGTGTCTTGTCCTTCAGATTGCTTTATATTCTTGCTTTATTAAATCATGAGGTTTAAGCAAAAATCTTATATATGATATAAACCAAAAGACTTCTCTCAGATACTACACAGATACAAGGTCCCTGCAAGTATCATTATTTCATTCAAGAGATGGTGTTCAGAATTTGTTACTTAAAGTACTTGCCATGACATTTTATTCTAAACTATTTCTATCATATATCATGCTTGATTCACAGAAAACTAAATTTGAAAGGGGATTTCAATGCTTAAAATATGAAACAAATTACTCCAGTACCTAAAATAGCCTAACTGAAAAGGCAACTTCTACACACATGTGGTAATGATTTGCAAAAAGCTATCTTTTACTGGATTCTAGCTAATAACAATGGCATATGCTTTTTGTATGTCTACTTTTACAAAACAAATTTTTCAACATAACCTTTCAAGAAATCAAAATGCTTCAGATACTTTCCATCATGTAATATCAATTCAATAACTCAAATATCTGGCTTAAGGATTTAGTACACAAACTTTTTCAGATTACCATCAAAAGAAATGCAGTTCATCCTTTTTACTCCAATACAGTTTAGTCACATTGTAAGAAGACTCTGTATTTGAAATCACAAAATTTCTTGGTTTCCTTTTTCTACATTTTCTTATACTGAGTAATAAGAATGCACATGGGAGACTTCACTGATGCTAATACAAAATGAATTTGGTGTATGGAAGGAAAAATGCTTCAGTAGCATGATGACATTTGCTATAGACTGACATTCATTGGATAAAATAATGTATCTTTTACAGTAACAGTCATCTACCATCTTAAAGATCCTTGACTTTGTATAATATTTCTGAATTGACAATGCTTCTTTTTATTAAAAATCATCTGTCTTTTCAAAATGGATTACATCATGAAATGAAATAAAGAAAAGCATAATAAATCTATACTATAATAAGCAATAAGATTCCTGACAATCTGATAGAGGAGAGTGAAAGAGAATCTACCTTCTCCTTCACTTCATCCTACTTTTCTGGCACAGGTGAGGGAAAGAAAGAAACTTGTTAAATTCCCTTTGACTTTTCTTGACTGACTTTAAGCACTACTATCATTCTTCTGTTAACAAGCAATGGAAAGAAGGACTAAGTAAAAATACCTAAAAAGGAAGCTATTACCTTATATTAAATAACTCTCATTAACTACTGCTCTCTTTTTTAATTTTTCTTTTATACTGTTATAAATAACAATTTAATATCCCAACTTTTAATTCTCTTAAAATAAGTGCTTTAGAAAGAAGCAAGTTGTGAATAAATTCATAACCTTAATCCTATCCTAATATAATTGATGAAAATCAAAGAGAGAAAAATCTTAAAAGCAGATATAATATTAAAAGAATTAAAAATCAGAATAACACAGCTAACATTTCAACAATATCTACAGAAGTCAGATGACCAATAGATTGATTTTTTCAAAGTGCTGAAAGGAAATAACTGCTAATCTAGAATTCTATACCCAGCAAAAATATCCTTCAAAAGTGAACATCAAATGAAGAAATCCTTTCAAAGCAAACTGAAAGATTTATTTATAGTAGATCCATACTGAAAGATACAGTGAAAGGTATTTTTTAAGCAGAGAGAAAAATTATCTCAGATAGCAGCTTGAAGATTCAGGAAGGAAAACTAGTAAGAAAGGTAAAAATGTGAATATATCTAAGTGTTATTAAATGTCCAAAGTTCATTACTATTTCATGAACTCTTATTATGTCTACCTAGAAAAGGGATAGTATTGATAGTGTTTTTCCTATCTTACAAAAAACAAAACAAAACAAAACAAGGAGAGGCATATCCAAAATTAATTTTTCCAAAATCTTAGTCATAATTCTGACAACTACAAAAAAGTCTTAGTCTACATTATTCCTACCATAATTAGGAAGAAAAAATTAGGATTAAAAAGAGCAGGTCAAATTATTAAAGGCAGAAGTAGAAAATTCTGGCTTCCTAATGCTCTGACACTGAGAAATTTTTTTCTCAGTAGTGCATCTGTGACCAGAATACTTTCTGTTCACCCTGCAAATTTTCCATCTGTTTCCAATCTGCTCTGTGCCAGAAAGAAGCTGACCACTGCATCCAAGGATCCCTTTTCCTCTGGCTTTCAATTGAGTTTGGCCATGAGAATCACTGGCAAGAAAATGAAGAGAGGAATTAAAATGGGGCCAGAGTATTTATTTCCCTAGCTCTCTCCCTTCTGGGTCACCAACATTGGTTATGTGCCTCAACCTAAGACAGCAGCTTCTGTAAGATGTCCCTCTTCTATACCTACACTACTCTCTTTAAGATCTTCAGGATCCAGTATCAAATTCTTTCTCTTGTTCTTTCTGATATAGAGATGGAAACAATAGTTCCCACTGTTGTTAATGCCAAGATGCTTCGCCATTCCCTATTAGGGTACACACCTATTTGCTCAATTCCTCATTTGAGCATACCATCTACTTGCTGCCAAGACTTTGCTTGCCAATTTAAAACATGGAAGGTAGTAAAAACAGAATGGAGACTAAAGAGCCTAGATGCTAAAGTCAGAAATAACTAGAATTGGATCCCTATTCCACAACCTTGACTTTGAAAGAGTCTGCTAACATCTGTAAGCCTCTCTCATCCCACGTATAAAATAAAAATATCATAGTAGTATCTGCTTGAAAAATTATTGTTTGGTGTGAATTATCTAATGTAAATAACCCAGTGCCTATTATATATACAAAGAAGGGCTTAATAAATACTAAGTTTATATAAATAAATTACTATTATAAATTTAAAATTTAATAAGAAGTATAAATAATAATTTTATTGAATTATAATAATATTACTATTTAATTCACAGGTGTAGTACAAAATTGACCACATAACTAAATACACCCACCCATCCTGCTCTAGCTTTTTATTTTGATTATAATTTAATAGATCAAATTTCATAGCATAAAACCATATCAAAAGATGAAAAATAAAATCCAAAGTTCCTCCCTCCCCCGCTAACTTAATGAACCCCCTCTTGGCCAATTGGACCCCAGAGAAACTTTGAAACTGAGTTCCTGGCCATGACATAAAAGGATATCAGACACATCTCATAATAACCCTTCCCTTGCTAACTGCCATTAGACTTTTTAACCTAAGGGTTAAACAAAACCAAATCTTTGGAAAGATTTACTCTACCACTGATTTCAATCAACTCCTTAATGCTGCTCCTCACTTTTTGTAGCTTTGGCAAAATTAACCTGCATTCCTTCCTGATAAGAAGCCACTGACCAAAAAAAAAGAAGCCACTGACCACAGGCTACTTTTGACCAGTCTACAGATGATGGGTATTGGTATTTTCACAGCCGCTGCTCCACCTTTTGATGTCAGAGAGCCAAAAACTCCACCTTCAGATCATGCTAATGCTGCCATTTTTATACATGAAGCAACATACATATATCTCTCATTTCATAAACATTCATGACTCCTCTTATAGTTTGTTAAATATATATATTTGGCCACCCCACTCAGCATAAATTCCAGTTTCCCTTGTCCAACCCTCGGAAGTACATACTCTTGGCTTCTGTCCAAGGATATGCTTCCCAGCCTGTTAAAATGACTACCCTGAAGGCTGTAACCCTTTATGAAAAATAAAGCTCTCCTTACCAAATTTATGAATCTTTTGGTACATCATACATACTTATATAACTACCTTGAACTGCATAAAAAGGATATATTAGGTAGAGATTAAATAAATGCTTATGATTGGAAATGTTCAAAATAATAATAGTAATTTGAAGATAAAACCAAGAACAGATGAAAAAGATGGACCATTAAAATAACCTTCACTTTTAATATTATGACTGAAAGTCTTAGTTTGCAAGCAGCTATGAGAAAAACACACACACAAATACAGCCAGCAATATTAAAGCTGGGTGCATGATAACTAGATTGGTTGCATATTCTTTGGAAAACAACTGCAGCTGCTGCCTGCAGGGTCTGCATAATAACAATATATTTGGCAGCACTAAACAGATAACCATCTTGCAAATTTTCTCCAAGTGAAAAACAGTATCAACAACAATAAAAGATTGCTGACTGTTATTTTAACCACAAACCAAAATATTTTTCCCCAGGTTAGTTGTGGTACTGATTTAATAGGTAGAAAAAGAAAAGCATGACTTGCTCCTTTGTGCTGCATCAAGGTACCAGTTCAGCCTGGCCTCCGTGTGGACTACAGTTCAAGTCCTTGATCTTTGAGGCCAAAACTTGCTGCCTTCCTGAATCAAATCCCTCTAAGAAAAAACAATTTCCACCTCCCTCAAATTTGAACTGTTTGAACTTGACACAATCCAGCAAACAAAGAAAGCTAAAACAGAACACAAGGGCTCTAAATGATGTTGCTAAGTGGCCAGTTACATAATATTCACCAGGAAATACCTAACTCTTTGCCTTACTTTTCCTATCTGGGCCCCAATCTTCTAAGAGAGATATCATTCAGAGACAACCATATTTCTCCAAGAGATACAATTCAATAACTAGTTACTGGTTCCCTAAGTAAAACAGTAAAAAATGAACAAATTGGCAAATGTATCAAACTAATAGTAATATTGGCTAAACTGTACATAGTCATGTAACAGGCACACTTGTAAGTGCTTAAATCATTCAATTCCCATAACAATTCTGTTATCAGATCCATTTATAAAAAGAGGAAAAGTACTGAGGCAAAGATAATTTAAATATCTTGCCAAGATATCAGAGCTAATGAGTAAGTTAGTAAGCCTGTGTAGCAGGCTTCTGCTTTAATCTTTATAATATCCTGACCAAAAAAAAGCTCTTAAAAATATTCCCGAATACTACTGAATTAAGATACTTCTATAGCTCTAATCTTTCTTATCTCTTCTATTTATTCTCAAATTAAGAATCCAAAGTCTAGGGCAGCGCCTGTGGCTCAGTGGGTAGGGCGCTGGCCCCATATACCAAGGGTGGGCAGGTTTGAACCTGGCCTTGTCAAACTGCCACAAAAAATAGTTGAGCATTGTGGTGGGCACCTGTAGTCCCAGCTACTTGGGAGGCTGAGGCAAGAGAATCGCCTAAGCCCAAGAGTTGGAGGCTCCTGTGAGCTGTGACGCACTCTACCGAGGGCGATAAAGTAAGACTCTGTCTCTACAAAAAAAAAAAGAATCCAAAGTCTAGATTTATTAAACAAATAAGAGAATGATATTTCCCCCCCCTAAAAAGAAAAGACTATATATAATAAAATTTCTACCCAAAGAAATTTCAAAAGGTTCACTATGGTAAGTAAAATTGCAGAGGATTCGAGAAACTATCTTTGATAATTATTTATAAGGTACATAATTATTCAAGAAGCTTTCAGTAAGATGATGGTAATTGTGTCCAACGAAGTTAATGCTGTCCTACATTCAGTTTTTAAAGGAAAATGATTATTCCTTTCATGATTCTAAATATACTATTTACTGGCCTAACTTTTTTTTTTTAAGTTTATTTTTATTTTATTTTTTTTTTTTTGTGGGTGTAGTTTTCTACATATATGATCATATTGTGTGCATACAGAGATAATTGTATTATACTTCTTCCCTTCCAGTGCAGATACATTTTCTTTCTTCCTTTCTTTCCTTTCTGCTTTGTAGCGACAAAGTCTCACTTCTGTGGCATCTGTACACAGCTCACTGCAACCTCCAACTAGCTGGGCTTAGGCGATCCTCTTGCTGAGGCGGGGCCTGAACCAGCCACCTTCGGTATATGGGGCCGGTGCCCTACTCGATGAGCCACAGGGGCCGCCCTACTGGCCTAACTCTTAATTATTATCAAATGCCTGCTTTTAGCTTTTTCTGTTCCTAAATAGAATATAATCGACTAACTTCCAGGAGTCAGCTGCAGTGGTAATATTATGAAATACATCTTTTGTTACCTGCTCCACAAAAAGGTAGGATGTATGTTCCTAAGGAAGGATAATTTCCTCTTGTTTCTCTGCTTCTTATTTCCTGTTTCTTCTCTAGATTAAAATATATGATGCCAGAATTACCTAACTGTACTTAGCAAAATACATCCACCAGTTTTAGATTCTAAAATCTATTAACCAAATTACCTACGACTGAAGATGAAGCAACAGTTACAGCGTCCTAGAGAAATGCTTCTTTATATTCTTTAGTCATACAGAAATTTATTTTGTTTTTTATAATACATATCATACAGTATATTCTGTACTATTTTACATATTCAGGACAGTGGTATCCATTAGATTTTCCCTATAAGAAAAAGCTAGTGCCTACTCAATAAGGTAAGTTAGTTCATAGGAACAAGCATGCAAAGAAAAATCAACCATCTGAGATACCCACTGAATTTTGAAATCATTCACAACAGATCATCTCTTCGTATCCTCAGTTTTTCATTTCTACATGTTCTTTCACTTTGGCTTATTTTCTAAGGCTTACATCCCAGAAAATAAGAATGTTTTCCCTTTCATGTCAACAATGACTCTTTTAAAGGTCTTTTCTATATCAGAGACAGAAATATATTTCCACTCAAATTTTCTTTTTTACTCTGCAACTCTTGAAGATAACCAGGCACAGAAAGACAAAAACTTTCCTTTGAAGAGTAAATGTTACTGGCACTTAGTACATTTTTTTTCTGTTGTTTGTAACAAAAGTAGTAAGCCCTAAGATTCTAGATACACCATTAAATTCTGTCTAGTTTCCTATCCTAAACAAACCACAATTGGAGGTGCCAAATTAATTCTGAACAAATTTGCTTCAGGGCACCTACAGAGGCCACAAGCCTTTAATCTTCACATACCAAGAGTGTTTATTCAGCTCTGCTGGAAAGAAACACAGGTCTGGTAAGTCAAAGGTTAGAAAATGGAAGGAAAAAATGGAGTAGAATCTCTAAAGATGATGGAAGAAAATAACAAACCCTGCCAGTATTTTCCCAGGCTCGTTGAGAGATCTGCCAAGTGTGGGTCAGAGGTCTAATTTAACCAGAACCTCCATCTTGTTCTTTTAGGTTACCACAATCTCAATGAAACAGGTGATCATTCCATGACTTAAAAGAATTTCCCAGTTATAAACCCAAAATGAAAGCATGCCAAATAATGCAATTAGTGAACATAAAATAATTGTGTTAAACTGATTGGGTGCCAAGTCTGCTTGTAACATCAATAAAATTTTATCAAAATATGATCAAATGTCATCTATTCATAAATTACATTATAATGATTTTATACATATGGTATGTAATATTTTCTACAGATCTATAACATAAAAGTACTAACAAATTCATGATCAGAAATCTACTATCAAGAGTTGCTGATAAAAAAAAATCCAATTATATTACAATGTTTTCTGGACTATTTTGTTCACAGTATAGATTAAATAGCTGTCACTGTTTCAATTTAGTGACATTGCAATATACATCCACATGAATTTTTCTTGATTATCTGCCTAACATAGCCTTGTTTTAAATTCTCACATCTTTGCTTCCATGTCAATGTTTTCTAAGTTGTAAAGTTTTTCCACTCCAATACTACATATAATCCTGGACTGTGTGGTTTTATATTCCTCAAGCTAAAACAATAATGAATTATGTTTTTTAAGTTACATGCAGGATAAAAAGACTTTCTACAAATTTAAAGAGAAAGAGGAAAAAATCAGAAACATAATGAAGGGATGAAAAC
This sequence comes from Perodicticus potto, assembly GCA_963574655.1. Classification (NCBI taxonomy): domain Eukaryota; kingdom Metazoa; phylum Chordata; class Mammalia; order Primates; family Lorisidae; genus Perodicticus; species Perodicticus potto. The sequence goes on from CAUYRH010000262.1 coordinate 10,764, forward strand.
AGAACCAACATTCAAAATTGTGGCATCTATAAAATAATGGTTTCTATAAATAATTATTTCTTAATTTTGCCCATTTTATTACTTTTTCAAATAATTGAAAATTTAGTCTTTGAAGTTCAATTTATAACATTGCTTTTCAGTAATTTTCCATTTAAAATTTAAAATTAAATAAAAATCTAACTTCAATTTTAGATTCATCATTTAAGTACAAATTCCAATACTGTTTACCTTAAATGTAGAAATCTGTGGAAGTATATGATAGTCTACAATTATATGTCAAATATTCAATGTGCCCACTCAGATGGTACTAATGAAAAATCTCCTATATAATACCCAAATAAAAGACTAAAGAAAAGACCATATTGATCTCATTCTAACAGAAAACATGTTATTAAGTTACTTCTAACTAGAGCAAGTTCTACGTAGAAGAGACTCTTTGACAGCATTAGGCACAATAAATTTATTAAGAAAAACATTTGCAATGAAGCACAGAGTATCACAGTACAGCTTACTTTTTGATTATGTCAGTTTACATAGATGAACACTAAAAGCAACCATTTGAATTCCGAGATGAATTGGTCGTTACTTAGGGAATCAAATTTGGTTTCATGAATATAAATTCACTTTTAATGTTTATCATGTTTAGATTTTTTAATATATAAACATGATCATGAGTACATAAAAGCTTCTAAATGTGATTTATTTAGTAAGATCATAACTCTAAGGTATCACATTAAAGACTGCCACTTACAGGCCAAGCATCCAACAGCAAAAAGGGTCAACTACATTACCAAAAGGGAAAGGGCAAATGCTGCCTATTAATAGTGCCAACTGCCTTAAATTAACAGTAGTCTCCACCCACATTTCCTTCCTCCTCCCCTCTCCCATAAGCCACTCATACCCCATCATCTGTGAAGAGGAAGAAAGATACATAAATACATACATACATACATAATACATACAAATTTATGTAGACAAATACTATAAATGGAAGTCCACACATGTGTGTATTTGGTGGGGGATTTGTAAACATTTCTAAATAGAAAGATATTTAGAAGTAAAATTTATTGGGAGCTTAAAAAAGAAAGAAAAGAAGGAAGTAGTCTTCATACTATAACTGGGCAGATGGAAGTTAAACAGCACCACATAATACAAAATAAATCACTTACTTGTAGTGGCTTCTAAGAAACTAAGATTCTGTTAAACTAAGATTTGCAGAGCTACCTTTCTGTGATTTTAATTCATGAAGTTCTTTCTAGGCCACACTGAGAGAAAGGGAGAAAAGTCTTTAAAACACTCCACATTGGAGCACTGTTAACTTGTGCTCCACTGAAAAATAAAGCAATGTAAAAATATTTCTAGCAGTCACACTAAAGCGACACATACAATTTTATTTGGATCTCTATATTTCATATAAGAAAAAAACAAGTCTCAATAGAAGGTTATGAAATAAAGATGCACACGATGAAAAACCAAAAAAGCAGAAAGATATTAAGGAGAATTGAAACATATTACTCAGTAGCAATTAAGAGTACTAAAAGTATATGACTCTCTACGATCCAATGGCCTATGTGAGTTCTATTATTGATTAAATGAGGCATAATACTACTTAGACATAATAAAAAGTGAAAATGAAGAGAAACCATAGATAACACACTGCACTGGTCTTATCTATCCTAAAAGATAATTGGTTTTATTATAAATTTTCTTTACTAATGCCTTTACCTAGATGACAGATGACAGATGATTTTGTGACCTCAAGAAACACTTTTTCAAAAGAAACAGAAGACATCTGCATTGTATGAGATGAAGTTCAGTGTCTAGGTAGACATCTACACAGATCCTCACCCATGTTGATTCATCTCCTCTCATGACAATTACTGATCCTTTTCCTGTGTCTGTGAGTCTTTTCCTTTCCTGTGTCATCATTAAAACTCTAAGGTTCTTCCCAAAGAACATTAGGTATTCTACAATTTTGATAGCATTTTTTTTTTCTTTTGCTATCACCCCTGTATTCTTACTTTCAGGTAACTATATGTTTTAAGTGGGCAGTAATGGTATATATGCAGTTTAATAAAAATATAAAATATTTTCATGCAAAATATATGTGAAAGAAATGTTGACATAGTCCCTTAGAAGATGACTAAATCTGTTTTTAGTAAAAATGGTATAAGCTGGGAGCCCAGAGCAGCAAACCTACAAACCAGGGGTGGTGAGTTTGAGCCTTGCATGGGATTGATTGGAAAAAAAAAAAGTGGTATGAGATATTTTGTACATAAAAACACTCAAACTCATGATTGTTGACATAAGAAAAGGCAATGTCAAAAAAAACATACTTCTTCTGAAATTTCCTTCTGTAATCTAACAATACAGGTGTATTTATTAGCACAATAAATACTACTTATGCATATAAGAAATTGAAACTTCACTTGTGGCCTTTATTAAATATGAAATATTCATTTATATCTGACAGAATTGAAAAGGTTAGTAAAATGGAGAGGGAGGGGCGAGATGGCCAACTGGAAGCAGCTTCCAACAGAAGCTCCTGTCCAAAAGGAAAGATAACCTCCAGAAACCGCCCAATTGAGCTGAAGACTGGGAGCCTAGCCGAGAGAGAGAGAGAGAGAGAGAGAGAGAGAGAGAGAGAGAAGTGATAACTGCAGGTCACCCCTGAGGCAAGCTGCGACTTCCAGAAAACAAGCTTCTGACAGAAAATCTGAACTAAAGTTTTCTGCCATTCTGAACTTTCAGGACTCCCTTTCCCCCTTACCTGACACACCAGAAGGGGGTCTGCTGAAACTGAGGGAGGAGGACTTGAGCAGCGCCCACCCTCCCTATCTGCCAGACAAGGCAGCCCGCCAGGTAAGAGACTCCAGGGCTCCACCGAGCTCCCGCCAGCCTTCTGGCCAGGAACTCCACTGGGACCCCCGCCGGGCCTTGGCCCATGCCAGCAGCAGCAAGAAACTCCACGGGGACTCCCGTGCAACCGGATTTGCACCCCACTGAGCCTTAGCCTGCCATCAGCAGAGGCCAGGAAGACTGCCGGAACTCCCAAATGGTGCCGATCTGTGCCCCAACGAGTCTCGGCCCGCGGCCAGCTGAGACCCCAGCCTGGCTCCAATCCGTGCCAAAGGCCCGCCACCCACAGTGGCCAGGAACTCCACTCCACCAGGACCACCATGTGGCACCGATTGGCACCCCGCAGGGCCTTGACCCACTTCCAGCAACAGCCAGGAAGTCCACTGGGGCTCCCTCCTAGCAATGATCTGTGCCCCGCCTCGGCCTCAGCCTGCTGCCCACCAGGACCCCCGCCCTGCTCCAATCCGTGCCCCCGGCACTCCGCCCAAAGAGGCCAGGAACTCCACTCCATTGGAACCCCTCTGAAGCCCTGATTGGCACCCCACTGGGCCTTGACCCACCACCAGCAGCGGCCAGAAAGTCCACCAAGAGTCCCGTGGTGCAGATCTGTGCCCTGCCTGGCCTTGGCCTGCCAACCGGCAGGACCCCACCTGACTCCAATCTGTGCCCCAGGCCCTCCACCCTCCCTCTGGAGCCCGTCTCCCAGCCAGAGACTGCTGGAGGCACGGGATTCCTTTGAAAAGGCCACCGGGTGCCCCATCCCACACCCTGCTGCTTGATCTGGGCGTGCCACACTCCGGAGCTGCTCCTGCAGCCAGAACCCCCTGGGTGGGGCAGTCCCAGAGGAGACTACACAGGATCACTCCCTACAAACATCCAGCAACAACACAGTGATGATCCTGCCGGGATCTGATCTAGGAGAGAAACCTCCCCAACTCTGAGGACAGTCATAGGCAACAGTGAAAATAATCATGAGGCGGAATCAACAGAAAAACTCTGGCAATATGAATAATCAGAATAGATCAACTCTCCCAAGGAACGACAAGGTAGATACAGCACAAGACCACTGCATAAGCAAATGGCTGAGATGTCAGAAATCGAATTCAGAGTCTGGATAGCAAATAAGATCAGCGGAATGGAGGAAAAGATGGAATTAGAATTACAGGTAGTAATCCAAAAGATGACCCAAAGTTGTCACAAGAATTCAATGAATTCAAAGACAAAATGACCAAAGATTTTGACACCTTGAGACAAGAAGTTGCAGCCCTCAAACATCTGAGAAATACAGCAGAATCCCTCAGTAACAGAATGGAGTAAGCAGAAAAAAGGATTTCTGACATCGAAGACAAAGCTTTCGAATGCTCCCAAACTTCCAAAGAGGAAGAGAAATGGAAGTCAAAAATGGATCATTCTCTCAGACAGCTCTGGGGTAACTCAAAGAAAACCAATATTCACCTTATAGGGATACCTGAAAATGATGAAGTGGCGTCACAAGGCACAGAGTCGCTTCTTTATAAGATTATGAAAGAGAACTTTCCAAAAATGCCAAGAGATTCTGAAATTCAGATAGCAGACAGTTTCAGAACCCCAGCACGACTCAACCCGAATAACACATCCCCCAGGCACATATAATTAACTTCACTAAAGTTAATATGAAGGAGAAAATTCTGAAAGCAGCCAAACACAAGAAATCCATTACCTACAAGGGGAAGAATATTAGAATAACTGCAGATCTCTCTGATCAAACCTTTCGAGCTAGAAGAGAATGGTCATCGACTTTTAATCTCCTAAAACAAAAGAACTTTCAACCCAAGATCCTGTACCCAGCTAAACTGAGTTTGATTTATGATGGAGAAATTAAATACTTTAACAACATCCACATGCTGAAGAAATTTGCTATAACTAAACCAGCTCTCCAGGATATTCTCAGACCTATCCTCCATAATGGCCAGCATAATCCTCCACCATAAAAGTAAACTCACCCAGAAACTTTTTATCAAATTTCAACTTCCACAGTGATGAAAGGATTAAATATGTCCACTGGACTTTCTAAAGACTTATCATTGCTTTCAATTAATGTGAATGGTTTAAATTGTCCTCTAAAGAGCAACATGTTGGCTGACTGGATACAAAAACTCAGGCCAGATATCTACTGCATACAAGAATCTCATCTTACCTTAAAAGATAAATTTAGACTCAAGGTGAAGGGATAGTCACCTATATTCCAGACAAATGGAAAACAGAAAAAAGCAGGGGCTGCAATCTTATTTGCAGATACAATAGGCTTTAAACCCACCAAAGTAAAGAAGGATAAAGACGGACATTTCATATTTGTTAAAGGTAATACTCAATATGATGAGATTTCAATTATTAATATTTATGCAACTAAACAGAATGTGCCTCAATTTATAAGAAAAACGCTAAGAGACATGAGCAACTTGATTTCCTCCACCTCCATAGTAGTTGGAGATGTTAATACTCCTTTAACAGTGTTGGATAGATCCTCTAAGAAGAAGCTAAGTAAAGAAATTTTAGATTTAAACTTAACCATTCAACAACTGGATTTAACAGACATCTACAGAACATTTCATCCTAATAAAATTGATTACACATTCTTCTCATCGATTTCCCATGGAACTTACTCGAAAATCGATCACATCTTAGGTCATAAGTCTAACCTCAGTAAATTCAAAAGAATAGAAATTATTCCTTGCATCTTCTCCAACCATCATGGAATAAAAGTTGAACTCAATAACAACAGGAAGCTGCATACTCATACAAAAACATAGATGCTAAATAACTTTATGCTGAAGGATAGCTGGGTCATAGACAAGATTAAGAAGGAAATTACCAAATTTTTGGAACAAAACGACAATGAAGACACAAATTATCAGAACCTCTGGGATACTGCAAAGGCAGTCCTAAGAGGAAAATTTATAGCACTGCAAGCCTTCCTCAAGAAAACAGAAACAGAGGAAGTTAACAACTTAATGGGACATCTTAAGCAACTGGAGAAGGAAGAACATTCCAACCCCAAACTGAGCAGAAGAAAAGAAATAACCAAAATTAGAGCAGAATTAAATGAAACTGAAAACAAAAGAATTATACAACAGATCAATAAATCAAAAAGTTGATTTTTTGAAAAGGTCAATAAAATAGATAAACCTTTGGCTAACCTAACCAGGAAAAAAAGAGTAAAATCTCTAATCTCAGCAATCAGAAATGGTAAAGACAAAATAACAACAGACCCCTCAGAAATTAAAAAAATCCTTAATAAATATTACAAGAAACTTTACTCTCAGAATTGTGAAAATCTGAAGGAAATCAACCAATATTTGGAAGCACACCACCTACCAAGACTTAGCCAGAATGTAGTGGAAACGTTGAACAGGCCTATATCAAGTTCTGAAATAGCATCAACTATAAAAAAATCTCCCTAAAAAGAAAAGCCTGGGACCAGATGACTTCACATCAGAATTCTAACAAACCTTTAAAGAAGAACTAGTACCTATATTACTAAACCTCTTCCAAAATATAGAAAAAGAAGGAATACTACGTAACACATTCTACGAAGCAAACATCACCTTGATCCCTAAACCAGGGAAAGACCCAACAAGAAAAGAAAACTATAGACCAATATCACTAATGAATATTGATGCAAAAATATTTAACAAGATACTAACAAAAAGAATCTAACAACACATCAAACAAATTATACACCATGACCAAGTGGGCTTTATCCCAGGGCCTCAAGGCTGGTTCAATATATGTAAATCTATAAATGTAATTCAGCACATAAACAAATTAAAAAATAAAGACCATATGATTCTCTCAGTTGATGCAGAAAAAGCTTTTCATAATATCCAGCATCCCTTCATGATCAGAACACTTAAAAAAAAAAGATATAGAAG
>CAUYRH010000263.1:0-12754 GCA_963574655.1 Perodicticus potto
GTCTTCATATAGTGATTAAGAAAATGCCATGAAGGCTATGTTAAACAGTTCGATGAAAATATTTCAGATTGTATATGAAGTCAGCACATTGTGCCCCATGATTGCACTAATGTACACAATTATGATTTAATAAAAATAAAAGAAAAAGAAGTAGTGGTTAAATTATATTATCTGAAAACTGAAAGGGCACAAAGAAATAAATAATATACACATATTACCTGTGAATATATTATTCAATTTAAGTATACATGAAATGAAAAATTAACATCAAGAAATACTATAAAGGCTCAGCGCCCATAGCTCAATGGTTACGGCACCAGCCACAAACACCTAGGCAGGCGAGTTCGAACCTGGCCTGGGCCTGCTAAACAACAATGACAACTGCAACAAAAAGATAGCCGGGCAATGTGGCAGGTGCCTGTGGTCCCAGCTACTTGGGAGGCTGAGGCAAGAGAATCGCTTAAGTTCAAGAGTTTGAGGTTGCTGTGAGCTGTGACGCCAAGGCACTCTACCCAGGGTGACATAGTATGACTCTGTCTCAAAACAAAAAAGAAAGAAAGAAAGAAATACTGTAAAAAAATAACAAATTCATTGTTTCTTCAACCTAGACCTTGATAGAAAATAAAGATGATATCTATTTGCTGCTACCTTTCTTGGATTACTCCCCAAAGATCTTCTGCTCTGATTCTGTCATACTGGTAACCCTCAGGAAGCTTCTTAATATTAATTCTGTATTTCTTTATATTAATTCCATATGTTTCACCCAACTCTTCAAAGCTTGCTGTTGGTTTTGTTTGTTTCTTTGTTTCTTTGTTTTGAGACAGAGCCTCAAGCTGTTGCCTGCCACAATGCCCGGTTATTTTTTGGTTGCAGCTGTGCCATCATTCTTGTTTGGCGGGCCTGGGCTGGATTCAAACCTACCGGCTCAGGTGTATGTGGCTGGCACTTTACCCACTTCAGCCACAGGCACCGAGCCTTGTTGTTTTTTTTTAAGGTAACCGTGTCTCATAGTGACTGCAAACTATGTAGTATCTACAGTTACCATTTTTTAGAAAAATCTTTGAAATTCTAAAGATTTCTAAATATTTTAGAAGTTTCACGTTTTCCAACTATTAAAATATTTTTAAAAAGCATAAACACAGGAAATTTTTGTTCAATTCTTATTAAAAATTCTTTCTAAAATAATCCCCACAGACAGTAGCCAAAAACAAACTGGAATTAGTGAGAGTGCGTCACAAAAGCAGTGATTATATTTATTAGGGAGGAGTAAGAGCTCTGAAATCTGGAGAAAAATCTATAAACAAGCAAGAAAAAACTTGAGAAGTAGATCAATTTTGGGCCTGTCTTACAAAATTATGAAGTACAAGATGTTGCAAGGGATCTCTCTTAGAAATAAGTGGATTCCAAAAGTATCACAATAGCAGTTTATTGTATTAAACTGATATTAGATAGCTGATTTTGTATTTGCTGCTCTATCTTTGGCCTTTCTGAATTGTTAAAAAAATCTACTTTAACAGCAGTTTCAAAATACATACTTCTCAGCCTATAAATATTTTTGCCAAAAAAAATGTCATCGTGGAGACAAAACCCATGTTCCGTCTGCATCCTCATCACTGTACAAACTCTTAACATGTTTATAAGAATTAAGAAATGTCTGAAAATGCCCGGAATTCCTGGAAGGGAAGGAAGTGTGAGGGGGATCATGAATATAGCTGGTATGTCAGAGGAAACAGTCCTATACATTCGGTCTTTAAAAGTCATGATACCAAAAGCAATAACAGAATGTATTGCTTTTAAATTTTATTTCTCTACTTCATACAAACATGGAAAGACTATATTGCATTAAGAATTATTAATATTAAAAATTAATAAATTATTAATTTTTATTAATTCAAAGAATGACAAAGACAGTCCCTTGTCTCCGGTAATTTGTGGTATAAAGAGACTATAGGAAAATAAAAAATAATTCAAGATCAAAGCAAAGTGACCAGTATGGGATAGAACAAGTAGGAAGAAATGTATATCTAAAAAGCTAGAATTTAAGCTAGAGAATATAAAGACATACACATGTGTATACTTTAAAATATAACATAAAGTTTGCATTTATGTAAAAATTTATTTTATGTCATAGTGGTCTCTGCAGATTTATATTCCTAATATATTTTTCACAGCGTGTTCATAAGATTAGTTTGAATTCCCTAAGCACACTATAGGAGGCATCAGAAAATAATAACAGAAAAACGTATTTCAAAGATGGGGAGCAAGCAAAGAGCTGTAGCTGACTAAAACTCAAAACTAAATATAAAAATATTTCACAAAGTTAATCATTTTTCTTCCCCAAGAAAAAGAGTTAATCATGTTTAGAAAAAATACAATTAATTAAAATATGAGATTTCTTCAAATTTGAAATTTTTTAACTCTCCAAATAAATATATTTCCTTCATGAATTTAAAGGATAATCTACAATGTCCAGTGTCCGATATTTGACTATAATTTAACCTAAATCAAAGCCTTACTAGCAACTATGGAAGATTCTGTGGAGTCAAAAAACAGAAGTAGAAGATAGCGATCCTGCCCTGGAGTTTGCTACCTCCCTGCCTTAAAACAACAATGAAAACCAAACAAACAAATCCTCATGACTAGAAATTTTTATAAAAAGGAAAAATAATCTATGAAATTTTATTAATTTCTGAGTTTTGGAAATATGCTATTATGATTCCATTTTTCATCATTAAATCATTAATATTCTAAAACCCCAAATCCAGTATAAATTATAGAAATCTGAATGTTAGCCCAAGTTAAGTCTTTGGGATATTTAAACATAAATGTTAACAAGCTTAACTAACACACATTGGAATAGAAAAAGTACCGACTGAAATAAGGTAACAAGCTTAACTAACACACATTAAAATAGAAAAAGTACCGACTGAAATAACAAAGAGACGTCTGCAAAACACCAAGGAACTCTATCATTGTTACTACAGACTGCATTCTCTGTAAGTTCTCCAAGTCACAAACCAAAGGAGTAATTCAGGAAACCTAAGAAGCGGTCTGAAATCAAAAAGGGCAAAAATTGTATCATTTTTTAACCTATTAAAAAGACCAAAGATTAAAGTACCAGTGTTGACCAAGATAAGAGGAAAAGAACATCGTCCTAATATACTCTGGGTGTTAAACTAGTCCAAACTCTTAGGAAGGCAATTTGGCCTTATCAATTGTTTTACATATACACACCCTTTGACCTAGCAATTGTTCCACCAGAAACATATTCTTACTCAAGAACACATCTAAGGGCCTAAGAGTATACACAAGGATATTCATTTTAGCATTATTAGAGAAAGTAAATACTGAAAGTAAGTCAGATGTTCAACAAGAGAATGAGTAAATAAATTACGGTATAACTATACTAATGAATGATGTACAAGTTGTACAGAATGAGTTGGATTGGCATATGTACCAATCAGAAGGATGTCCATGATTCATTTTATGTGAAAAAGGAAGTACAAAGAATGTGTATGATTTCATTTTTATTACTAAAATAGATAACGGTAATTTTCTATGCTTCTATACACAGATGGATACATGTGAAGGTGAACACAAAACAGTCAGGAAGGACACATCAAACCATGAGCAAAGGGCAAGAATAGAAAAGAGCAAGGGGCAAAAAGGGGAATTTTTTTTTTTTTTTTTTTTTTTTGTAGAGACAGAGTCTCACTTTATCGCCCTCAGTAGTACCATGGTATTACACAGCTCACAGCAACCTCCAACTGCTGAGCTTAGGCGATTCTCTTGCCTCAGCCTCCCGAGTAGCTGGGACTATAAGCGCCTGCCACAACGCCTGGCTATCTTTCTGTTTTGCAGTTCGGCTGAGGCTGGGTTTGAACCCGCCACCTTCGGTATATGGGGCTGGCGCCCGACTGGCTGAGCCACAGGTGCCACCTATTTTATATATTCCTACATACTTTGAAGCTTTATCAAGTGCACACATCACTTTTATAATTTTGTAACGACTCAGGAGAAACATTAAAAGTCAGGGTAAGGGCAAGAGGAAGGTGCATGAAACAGAATAAAACACAGAATGTCAGACAATAACTTCTTGTTTTCTGATATGAATTCAAATCAGCTGAATTCAAGTTACGTAGAGAAACTCTAAGACTTAATTTTTTTTTTCATAAAGGTCTCTGTATAAGACTGGGAGGGGGTGGAACATGAACAAAAAGATGACTATACGACAACACCGGCTCCCTCTCTACATCAGAACCGCACGCAGTGATCTGCTGACTTTAACCACCCCAGCAAAAGGGTCTGTGAGGAAGCCCTCTCTCCCTGCTCAACTCTGACTTTGGAACTGGGAATTCTGAATAAATAACCTTATTGAACAAAATGTCCATTAGCATAAACATAAAACATTATTTCTAAACAAGACAAAAGCAACAATAACAGAGTCTCAAAATGTAATATGTTGTATAATCCAAGAAGGTCTAATTCTGAAGATTGGCAAATAAACAGCCTTCAGCCAGGCATAAGTAATATTTTGTGATAGACCAATGAATGGTAAAGGAATCTGCTTTTGTTTATTTTACTACAAACAATATGAAGTTGTTGAAACAGGATGGTAGCTAGACATTTCCTTCATAATTTTACAGCTTGATTGAAATCTAATGTAAAATGCCATCAGAAGATTCTCAGCAGTCAGGGCTAGGAGCACAAAGCAAATCAAATGCAACCACGAGCACACACAGAGCGGCTGCCACACGCACACGCACACCTCCGGGCATCTTAACATGCAGTCCTTACAGCACACCACACCTTGATAGGGCTCAGAGAGAGGGCTGTTTGAGGATCCATGATGATTAAGGTCAAGGTCTGCAAGATCCCCAAAGCCCATGAGAAGGTTACATTGAGCTCAACAGGATCTGTTAGATTTGGCAGGTTAGTGTTTGAACGCAACCATAATACCTATGACAGACAGTAACTATCTCCCCACTCCCTGTTTCCATCTCCCGTGAACACAGGAATCAGAATCTGCCCTCAGGTATTCCACTTGGCCAGCTTAGTACACATACTTTTCCTGCCTGGCCCCTCTAACTTATTGCTCTTTACCTCAGAGATGTTCTGGGAAGTACCACTATGTAAATTCTGGCTCTTAAGTTTGAGAAAAGTCTCTGTGGGAAATAAACTGTAGACTTTTATTAATGAACTCTTACTTATATCTTCCTCTAAGACACAACCCAAGCACAGACATTGCTAAACATTTAAAATTGAAGTCAGAAAAAGTTTGAGAACCTAATATACAAAATATTTTTAACTAATCATTAAGCATTTAGTCAAACCGTTACTTTGAATAAGCCCCACTTAATTATAAATCATGACATAAAAAGTATCTATAATACTAATCACACCATAATAATTATTTTCTAGTATATTAACTTTAAACATTGTCTTACTATCCTTAATATTTCCCCTCTCTTGCTTTATGAAATAACTTCCTGTTAATTCCTACACAAATTTTAAGTCAAAACCTCGTATATCACTGAGTTAAAAACATTGTATCATAAATCAGGTGACTCAAGTTACTGAGTTTCACAAACATAATCATAAGCTTACATATCTTAACTTGAAAATCTTTAGATTTTCCTGCTAATAAAATGGAGATATATTAATAAATGTATGTATGGGACTACAATACTAACCATTCAAATCTTCCATAACAAAAACTTTAATCAACTTTAAAGATGAACTTTCATTGCAGGTAACAGAGAGATTCCTTAGCAAAAAAACTAAATCAGACTGGTAACTTCAATAATAAACAAATCTTTAAAAATCATCCACTCGTATATGTTACACAATCAAAACTAAGTGAAAATTTTAAATCATGCAGGAGGAGTAACTTTTAAAGAATGAAGCATTTTGCCTTCATTCTACTAGCTACTTTTTTTTGTTGTTGTTGTTGTTGGGGATTCATTGAGGATACAAGAAACCATGTTACACTGATTGCATTTGTTAGGCAAAGACCCTGTTACAATCGTGTCTTGCCCACAAAAGGTGTGGCACACACCGAGACTCCACCCCCCTCGCTCCTTCCCTCTCTCTGCTCTTCCTTTCCCCACCCCTCCCTCATTCTTTCTCTCTCTGCTCTCCCCTTACCCCACCCCCACCATGTCATTAATTGTCATTAATTGTCCTATATCAAAATCAAGTACATGGGATTCATGCTTCTCCATTCTTGTGGTGCTTTACTAAGAATAATGTGTTCCACTACCATCCAGGTTAATACAAAGGCTATAAAGTCTCCATTTTTTTAATGACTGAACAGTATTCCATAGTGTACATATACCACAGCTTGTTAATCCATTCTCCTAGCTACTCTTAAGAGAATTGCTTAAGCCCAAGAGTTTGAGGTGAGCTGTGATGCCATTGCACTCTACCCAGGGTGACATAGTGAGACTGTCTCAAAAAAAAAAAAAAAAAAAAGAATGAATGAAGCATTTTGTAAATTAAAATTCCTTTCACAAATTAACCAGAGATTTTTAGGGAAATGGTTGATTCCAGCTGGAGCCTAGAAATGTACAAGACAAACTTAGAATAGCTTATCATACCAGAATGATACTAGAGTTTTATCAAAAAGATTCAGAAGCTAATCTGCAGAAGTTCCACTGACCAAAGAGACAATCTGACCATCAAGAAGGGTAAATACAATGGGTCAGAACACATAAAAGACGTTTAAATCTATGACTTCATAATAATTCTTTTATAAAACTTCATTATTCATTTTTGAAGAATTTTAAGAAGACAACCCATCACTGTAAATACTGTTAAATAAAGGAAGAAAAATTAAGATTTTATCCTATCTTTCCCATATGAAAGAGAACCAAATAGTTGACAAAGGAAAATTTTCTTTTACACAAACAAGTATTCTAGCTGATAAGAATGATAAAAGAATATCTCCACTTTGAAAGTTTAATAAATGTAATTCATGACAGGTAACAGTCATCAGTGATGGCTACCAAGACGCACAAACAAAGCCAACCAGCCAGATAGGATGTATTTCTTGATGAAATTACACAAAATCGATTAGGAAATATTTCCAGGGGGCAGGGGGAGAAAAACGGCACCTGAGTCTAGTGAAGCCACTGCGTCTATCATTGATTTGCAGGAAACATAAAGAACAGAGGAAGAATACCACAGGGACTACCGAAAACCCGACTGTGAGAAACTTTACAGGCTGGTTTTGTCAATAAATACATTTCTAGGAAACTACAGAGAGCTGCATAGATGGAGGGGAAACCAACCAATTAAAATAAATTTAAGAGGTATGAACCAACTGGAACGTATAGAACTGACTTGGTAGGAGACGCAGATCTGATTTGGATTCTGATGTTAACAAACTATAAAAAGAGAGCATAGAGCATGCAAGGGATGACGAGGGAAATGTGAGCACTGATTAAACATATTTGTTGATAAGGAAAATTTCTTAGGTGAGATAAATGGCATTGTGTTTATATCTTTAAAAGGAGAGTAATTGTGTTTTAATAATACATACTGAAATATTTACATAGATTGATACAGTATCCAAAATTTGCTTCAAGACTATTGCAGGGAGGTACTAACAGGAAAGTCCTGGGGATTATAGATTTTAAAAACCTATGAATAGAAACCAATGAATAATTATCAAAGATGATGATGGTAGCTACTTTAGGGATCGATTTTCCTCTATGAAAAGAAATCTCTAACTGAAATCTCCTCTTGTCATAAATGACACCCTCAATTTTTTATTTTGCAAAGAAGATGTGTGTTTATTAGGAAAAATAAACCAATGTGTGTTAATACTTGAGTATATTAAATAATATCATATTAAATTCTTAGCCAGGCGTGATGGTTCATGCCTGTGTCCCAGCACTTTTGGAAGCTGATGTACGACTGCTTAAGCCCAGGAGTTCAAGACCAGTCTGTGCATCAACAGCAAGAACCTCCAAGTAAAAAAAAAAATTAGCCAGGTGGGCATAGAGACAGACACTGTAGTTCTACCTAGTCCCGAAGCTGAGGAAGGAAGATAGACTGCGTGAGCCCAGGAGTTCAAGGCTGTAGTGAGCTCATACCACACCTCTGCTCTCTAGCTTGGGCAACAGAGCAAGACTCTATCTCAAAAAAAAAAAAAAATTATTATAAACTAATGTTTACCTCCAAGAGTATTTAACACATCAATATTCCATGTGTTGGGATAGAAGCAACAGTCATTCAATATAGAAAGCAACATATACACAATAAAAATGACAACCTCATCATATATAAAGTCCCTTACAGAGCACAAGAACATTTAAGTGAGAAGGGAGCCAGGGCAGCAAGTGTGTGCAGTAGACGCGAAGACCACACAATCTCCATGTCTGTATTTCCTAAAACACGTTTAGCTCTAGAAACTCCTTCATTTACTACACAGACTAAACACCAATATCCTAGAATTCATTATGTATTGCTCTTGTTTTTAAAGACTTAAAGTAATCAGATTCTTTCTTCTGTGTGATTCTCACCCAAAAGTCATTCTCTCATACAAAATTACTAATTTTTCACAGAGCAATAATTAAAGTTATACTCTATTACTATTAAAGACCAAAAACTTCACTGAATAAAACATAATTAACGCTCCCCCCAAGAAAAAGAAGTATATAGCAAAAATATGAGGTATAAGGACTTCCAGGCAATAATAGGCAAAAAATAAAAACATATTTTCTTCATTTTAGTGGATAAATGTTAAGCATCCTTATAGACTCATTTTTACACCTAGGTCTAAGGAGGTTTCTGGTAGTCAATTATTATATTTATTATACTTACTACATAACTACTGAAAATAGTAAATACACGTGGCACTTCTTTGTATCAGAAATTGTTCTACAAAAGGTTCGTTTGTTGATTAACATAATCTACACACAAATGCAGTGAAGTAGGTACTTTTATGAGCTCAAGTCTCTCAAACGAGAAAGCACAGAAAGATTAAATAACCTGCCGAAAGTTACACACATGTTGGAGCCAAGATTTTAATCCTAAACTATTAAAGTGTATTTAAATTTGGCACTAACATAAATAAATAAATAACCCAATTATTCAGCTAATATTAAATAGAAAGGCTACTGGAAATCAGTCTGTATATAAAGTACACATGCATGTAATATCCATGTATCTATTCCTTAATTTTTCTGATGTATTTTTGAATCATAGATAATTCACAAACAAATATCAGGGAAAAGGTTTCAATTTCCCTTAAAATAATTTTCCAAAAGTAAAAGATAAAATAACTGTGACGAAATACGCTTTTTGAATTACAGAGATTCTAAAATATTTGAAAGTTGTTACAAAAATTTTCTAGAGAATGTTCACTGAATATGTTCTGAAAATAAAAAATATTAATTTAATTCTTTGAATTTCCAAACAGCGTTAATAGCTTACAGCAAGTACATCCATTCACAAGTTTCAGTGTTAATTCATACATTTCAATCATCCCCCCAAAAATTCAACTGCAAAAAGGTTTACTTTTATCAGATGGTTCAACTGTAATGACTTTTCAGAAAAAAAGTATTTTAGAAATTAAAACATTATAAGCTGGCTCGGTGCCTATAGCTCAGTGGCTAGGGCGCCAGTCACATACACTGGATCTGACAGGTTCAAATCTAGCCCGGGCCTGCCAAACAACAACGACAACTACAACTGGAACTACTTGAGAGGTTGAGGCAAGAGAATCGCTTAAGCCTAAGAGTTTAAGGTTGCTGTGGGCTATGATACCACAGCATTCTACCTAGGGTGACAGCTTGAGACTGTCTCAAAGAAAAAAAAAAAATTATAAGCTATATTTTACTTGACTTTATCTTTACTATAGAATGTAGAGAAAGAAAAAAATGTTAGTAGTTACTGACTCAAGCTAATTGAAAAAAATTAGTCATTTGGACAGCTACAATTCAGATACTTGAATTTTTTAGCTTCAGTCAGTAACTTTGTAACTGTCCTCTATGGGACAATGGGAATATGTTCCATTAAACTCTATGGGAATAAGTTCCATTAAAATTAAATGTAACTAAATTCTAAAAGATCATACGTGTATGATAAAGAAAAACTCCAATTAACCTAGATGGAGGTGGAACACATTCTTCTCAGTAAAGCATCACAAGAATGGAGAAGCAAGAATCCAATGTACTCAATCCTAATATGAAGGCAGCAGATGAGCTAATACATGGTGGGAGGGTAGGGGATGTGCAAGGGGGATAAGAGGGTCACGGTGAAGGGCACACCTCTTGGGGGTGGGACACAATTACAGCACAGACTTTACCTAACAACCTCAATCAGTGTAACCTAATTCTTTGTGCCCTCAATGAATCCCAAACAATAATAAAAAAAAAAGAAGGAAAAACTCCACATAATACCATAGTAAGACCAAATAACAATTTTACTTACATTCTATATGAAAATAAGCTATTTAACACAGAAAAATCACGTTTAAAATATTTAACAGTAAATATTCAAGAGAAAAATAAAAAGAAACACAAATGAAACCTTTTTAAAAGTTAGATCTGTGAAAGCAAGAACTATAACTTCCTTATCATTACTCATTCACCTGTATCCAAAATACAGTTTAAAAATATAATATTCTAAAGAAAAAATATTTCCTAAAGCAAATCTTCCATTAAAATAATAACTAGTGACTGATGGAAAATACCTTCAGACATCCTCATCATAGTAACATTAAAGTCAATTATTTTAATATCAAAGACTGCAAAAGAAGAAAAGCAAAGAGAAATATCTGCTGTATTGGCAATCTAAGGACTTTCAAATTCCTGCCCACAAACATGCATTCCTCATCACCTATAGCTCATAAAAACTTTTTAAGATGTTACCATTTAAATCATCTTATTATAGCAGGTATATGAAATTACTTACAGGTTACATTCAACAACCATAATACATGAGAGAACCAATATCATAAGTCTGAGCGAAGAACAATAATCATAACTTAAAACAGCATTTTTGTTTCTTTTTCTCACCTTTTTTAAAAATACAGGGCTTTTCAAAAAAATAGCATGTAAGTCACAATATACACTATTTATATCTATTATTAAGAGGAAATAAAAACATATATTAATAAATTTCCTTTTGGCAAATAAAAGTACTAAACAAGTTTGCATGGAAAGACAATAGAAAAGACTTTGGTATAACACTGTTTAATATCACTACACACAAAAATACCATTCTGAATCTTTATTTTTGGCAAATGCTTTTCAATGTTTTTCTGACACTTGATTAACAATATTATGGTTTATTACTCCCATTTCTCCATAATAATTCTCTCCTTTAAAAAAAATTGCCACCGTCATTCGAAAGGAAATTTAATACTTTAATATCATATAGAAATATAGACAACGATGATTCAATTCTCCTAAGAGAATCTACAGAACTGTTCTCCTTAATTGTGCTCCTTAATCTTCAGTAGTCCAGGAGAAATTATAGGAACCAGAGTGTTGTAAGAACTACCTCTTCATTCTCCTATAATACAATTTACTTTACGGTGCACCGCTCTACATATACTCACTACCATGATACAGAAGCTTTATCCCCAAAATCCTCTTGTTCTGTCCCTCCCTCACTGGCAACCACTAATCTGTTCTCCATCCCTAACACTCTTGCTGTTACAGAGTATCATACAAATGGAATCAAATACTATCTAGCATTTTGGAGGTTACTGACCTTTATGAATCTTCCTTTGGTGGAAGAGCCCAGCCATTATTTCTTCAAATACTTTTTTCTAAACCAGTCTGCTTGTCCTCTCCTCTGGGTCTCTTATGACACAGAAGTTAGACCCCTTCTGTTGCCCCACAGATCGCTACGCGCTGCCCCTTTAATCAGTCTACTTCCCTTTACTGTGCAGAGAGTACGGTTTCTATCCATCTTTCTTTAACTTCCTTTAATCTTTCTTCTGTCATTTCTATCTTTCCACTGAATTCATCTAGTGAATTTTTAATTAATACTTAACAAACTTAAGTTATTTTAATTTTATATCCTAAATTTTCAATTGTTATTTTGAAACTTTCTATTTCTCTGATGAGAACTTCAATCTTTCCACTCATTTCAAAATGTAGCAGATTTATAACAGGTGCTGCAAAAACTCTGCCTCACAGTTCCTATAGGTAGGTCATCTCTAGGACGTTTGTCAATTCCTACTACAGTTTTTCCCTGGTTGTTGGTTTGCCAAATAACTGAGTATCCTAGAGACTAAATATTGTGTTATGACACTCTTGATGATGTTAAAGGCTCTCGGTCCTCTGGAGAATTGATCTGCTTTTGTTTTTGTTTTTAATGCTGCTGTTGTTGGCAATCAACCTTGTTAGGGTCAAACCACAAATCTCAACTCACATTCTCCAGACTATGATAGCACTGTCAACTCAATTTCCCAAATCTTTTCAATGCTATTCATAGGTATCACCGAACAACACCAGGAGGGTTCAGTTCTCAAACCATTTATTTTGTCTCCTTGAGTAAGTTCACAGATGTTCAGCTCAGAGATGAGTCCAGACTTCATTTACAGATTTAGATCGGCTTTTTTTCTACTTTCTTCCTCTTGTTCTTAATTCAATTCTGCCTCCACACCCAGTCATATGGTTCCTGCAACCACATCTGCCTCAGGGGAGAAGTGGCACGGGGGGGGGGGGGGGGGGTAAAAATTATTCCCCCCCCCCCAATATTTGGACAAAAGCCCCCCATTATCCATTGTAAA
>CAUYRH010000265.1:0-13901 GCA_963574655.1 Perodicticus potto
TAGGGCAGAATGTGCTTCATATACAATCAGAAACATTTTGATCGTACTGTGAGAGATAGCCCTCATAGCATTTTCTTAATCACTATATAAACACATTGATACTCTACATTTAATAAGTTTCACCAGTACCCTACTAAGATGAACCGTAGGTGTGATCCCACCCAATTGCCCTCCCTCCACCCATCCTCCCCCCTCCCCTCCCCTCCCTTTCCCCTTTCCCTGTATTCTTGTGCTATAATTGGGTTTTCCAACACTTCTTGGGCCAGGTTAAGTTGTGGTTTGATTATGGTTATTGGTACAGTGGCCAATAAGAATGATGGGAATAGATGCTGGAGTGGGTGTTGTCTTACAAGTCACAGGGAAAAATATCATCTTCATGTAAGAGGAGAAATGGGTTGGGTTGCCAAATTTATAAAAGAAAACGCAAATTAATACAAGGACATCCAGTTAAATTTATCAGATAAGTAATTTTTAAAGTGTAAGTTTGATCCAAATTTTGTATAGGACATATTTATAAAAATTAGCACTTTATTTGAAATTCATTTTAACTGGTAATTCTATATTTTATCAGGCAATCCCAGAGCTCAGAGTGTTCAGGAGCAGATGGGATTGAAGGAAAAGAGACAAAAGTCCCTTTATATGCTACCAAGGATGTCTTCTTACTTTTACATTTTGCCCTAAATTTGTGATTAATTCTCTCAGCTTTCAGCCACTTGTTGTCTTTCTTCAATACATCAGTGGCACTCAGAAAGTTAGCAGATTCCATACAATTTCTGTTTCCCCTCTCAACTGCTTGAGACATTACACTTGCATGTACATCCTTTTCTATTCCTTTCTACTAGTATCACTGGTGAAATTTTTTTTTAATTGAGCAATAATAATAATAATAATGCAAAAAATGTAACATTCACGTTGTCAAATAAGAGTATGTCTATTATAGAATGCTTTGACTCTGAGGTTCAGTATGGAGTTAACTTCTTCTTATTATTTTTCCCCCAAAGTCTCAAAAAATAGACAACTAATATTTATAAACAAAAATAAAAGATAATTTCAAAAAACAGATCATGACAAATCGTATAGACAATAGAAAAAGAAGAAATACTTCAGAATCATTCTACTTCATCTGGATACACCTGATATTAAAATTGGAAAAAATATATTATTATAAAGGGAAATTACAAACATATTTCACTTATAAATGAGGATGCAATATCCTAAACAACATATTAACAAGTTGAATTAAAAATTAATGTTTAAGTAATGTACTTTGCTCAAAATTAAATCCAATTTATGTGAGAATTAGTCACTATTTTCTTTTCCTTGTTTTTCTTTTCCTTTCCATCACCCCCTCCCTCTTTCTCTGTCTGCTCTACCCTTCCCCTATGCCCCACCATGTCATTAATTGTCATTAATTGTCCTCATATCAAAGTTGGATACATAAGATTCATGCTTCTCCATTCCTGTGATGCTTCACTAAGAATAATGTTTTCCACCTCCATCCAGGTTAATACAAATGCCGCAAAATCTCCATTTTTTAAATGGCTGAATAGTATTCCATGGTATACATATACCGCAGCTTGCCAATCCATTCCTGGGTTGCAGAGCATTTAGGCTGTTTCCACATTTTAGTGATTGTAAATTGAGCTGCCATAAACCGTCTAGTACAAGTGTCTTTATAATAAAAGATTTTTTTGAGCTATTTTTTTGAGCTTTTTCATCACTCCTGTCATAGCCTTTATCAATAAAAGATTTTTTTGAGCTTTTATTAATCTATAATAAAAGATTTTTTTGAGCTTATAGTAAGACTGAGTACATTGGATACTTTTTCTTCCATTCTTGAGATACTTTGCTAAGAAGAATATGTTCGGAGAGGGAGGGGAAGGGATGGGGGGAGGATGGGTGGAGGGAGAGTAATTGGTGGGATCACACCTACAGTGCATCTTACAAGGGTACATGTGAAATTTACTAGGTGTAGAATATAAATCTTAACACAATAACTAAGAAAATGCCATGAAGGCTATGTTAACCATTTTGATGAAAACATTTCAAATTGTTTATAAAACCAGCACATTGTACCCCATGATTGCATTAATGTACACAGCTATGTGATTTAATTAAAAAAAAAAAAAAAAGAATCAATCCTTTCCTTTAAAAGACACCAATTACATAAAGCCATGTCCTAACCCAGCAGATCCCTGGAAAGAGTCCAGTCCTAAGGTGGCTTGATGAAGCCAGGTCTTCTCTCCCATAGAAAAGGCTCAATGATTCAGTGGACAGGAAGATCCATTTGGAAAAGCAATGCCTTCTCATTGTCCTCAACTTACCCTGCTCAACTCAGTAGGTGCCTCTCTGCAAGCTATGTGCGGATTTTGCAAACTACTCCCCAAGCTGACTTAACAACTTTCTGCTAGACTAATTCTGGTAATCAGTGAGACCCCAGCAAAAAAACAAAAACACAATGACCTTTGTACCCCCTTCATTAACTTAGCACTAACCAAACCTAGGGCCCCAGCTTTCTTGAGCCCCTGCCATGCAGAGGCTTCTGGACCCATGCCTACATTCTCCATCAGGCAGTTGTGGCTTCCACCTTCCTTTTCCCACGGGACCTAGTTCATTTTTCTCCACCAGTGACTTCTGCCATTTACTCAGAGGTCAGAGACCTTTATGAAAAGTGGTGTCAGGGCCTCTGACTCTAGCTCCTCTGGAAAAGGTGGGGATGGGTGAGGTCTACGATGGAGAGGGGGTGATTCAGGGAATTCTTTCCCAAGGTAGCAGGAGGCTTGCACTCAAAAGTCAGTCACTAGCCATCTTCTCTCTCCATCTGAAACTTTCTGGCCACACTGTTCCTCTCTCTGAACCTTCTGGAGGCACCAATTTGTCCTGGTACCTGGCATGCCCCAGACGCGGTCAGCATTTCCAATATATTCAGTTTCCTTGCTTTCAACAGAGGTCCCACACTCTAAAGGAGCACTACATTTTCACAGAGAGAGCTCCCCCACTCAAAGTTTTAGGTTCCAAAGTAGTAAAGGACAAGGGCTTTCGGTACTCCCCTACCCTCGCACCCTGAGAGCTCAGCGAGGGCGCCACTGGGATCTGGAGTTTCTCAGGCATAGCTGATTGCTAAAGGGAATGCACTTCAGGAAACTGATGATAGTTTCTTTAAATGGTTCTCTCCACACATCTGTGCAGCCAGACCCTAGCGGTAGAGGGTCAACGAAGCCAGAGAGGGGGAGGCAGTCTCCCCTTCCCCCCTCCCCAGCTCAGCGGCCCAGAACATGCAGGAGAAGCCGGCGGGAGGGCGCCCAGACACCCCTCTGAGTGTGAGCCTCGTCCATGCTCCAGCGCGAAGTCGCACAGATTTCAAGCCAATAAGCACCACCACCCGGCTACTGCTACCGCACGGGCGATTCCAGCACGCTTTCTGAAGTGGCTGAGCTCCTAGACCAGAGCAAAGACGCCAGCGGCTCGGCCATCTGGTTCACGACGCCGCGATTATGAGGACAACTCAGGCCTGAGGGCGGGGCGAAGCTGTCCCGGACCCAGCAGGTCCCCCCTCAAATGCCGTGGATGCAGCCGCCGACCCCAGGGCCAGGAACCTGAAGGGCACCAGGGCCACTCCGGACAACGTGACCGGGTCCAGGAGCAGGAAGTTCCAGCAGTAGAGTGGTGGGAGGTGGGGAGGAAGGTCAGGGAAGTGGGATCCCTCCTCTCCGAGAGTGAGAGGAGAGGCGAAGAGAAGCGGGGAAGGGGTGGACGCAGAGCTGGGCGCCTAGTGGCGCCCCCAGAGGCAGGGTAGACGTGAGGCCGCGAGCCGCCTGGGCGCCCTTTACCTAGCTCTTCCTCGTGGTCCTCAGAGCGAAGCAGGCGGCAGGGAAGCCGGCGGCGAAGCCGCACTGTGCGCCGAAACAGACTGTCGGTGCGGCGCCCCAGGGCCAGCAGGTGCCCCTCGAGGTCCTCAAGCAGAGCCAGCGAGTGGCCACAGAGATCGGCGAGCTGCCGGAGCAGGCTGAGCGCGGCCAGGTGGCTCACGTCGCGGAGCTCGGCCAGCGGCTGTGGCGAGTTGCGCGGACACAGGCGCTGGGGCACCACTGTGCGCCTGTAAAACGGCATCCTGGGCGCGGGCGCGGGCAACCAAACTGGCGGCGCGAGCGACTCTCCCCTTGCGGCGCCCCCGGCCCGAGCGCCCCTGAGCGGCGGCCCCAGATCCGGGTGTAGCAGGCCCCTGGGCCCCGGCCGGCGAGCGGGCCGGCGCCAAGGCGCGGGGCGGGTGGGCGGGCTGAGCAGTTCCTAGCCCAGAGCGCCGGCTTCCCCCGGGGCTGCGCACTCCGCGAAGCCACCAGTCCCTCGGATTCTGGTTTGCTGGGCTCCTCCTCCTCCCGCCTTTCTCCTCCTCCTCCTCCCTAGCTCTGCCACTTCGGGATCCCCCCACCCACCTTTTTTTTTTTCTTTTGCGGTCAGAGATTCGCAGATTAACGCTTGATCCGGGAGAGGAGGGAAAGGGAAGTAGGAGTAAAAAGAGCGAGCTGGAGCGTGAAAGAAGGAATGTCGCGGAGGGCGGCCAGTGATGTTAGGTACAGGATGTGTGCCCGCGTCCTACTGAGAGGCTCCTAGTTCTAATGGTTAAACTCACTTTCCCGTTTTGTTCTTTTAACTGAAAACTTTTTCTTCATACAGAAAAATTGAAGCGCACTCGCATCCAAACCGGCAAGTAACCAGCGCAGACCGACCAAATAGTTCAACTTCATTCATCTAGCTTTCCTTCTCCAAACATGTAACTTGGTGCCACACACAAGGCAGGATTAGGCTGTGAGTACAGTCTCTAGCGCCCAGGAGCTTAGAAATAAGGGGGAAAGAACCGAATATCTTATACGACTGTTCTGTAGGGAAATAACCTCCTCGCTATGTCCTAACAATGCCTGGATATTGTAAAGGCATTGGACTGAATAAATGAAAACAAAACCATTTTGGGGGCAGGGGGAGGGTAGGTTCAATTAGGATTAAGGGACACTGTTCCATATTTTACACAAAAAGAAAGCCCAAGGCCGTGTTTTTCTCTGGGGCCCTCCAGCTGGGGTGGGTTCCATCACTAGCTCCTGGGCTGCTCTCTGAGAAGATGTGCTTTCTGTGCTAGCAACTCCTGTGGTCATGTCCTGATTGCTCACCATTCTAGAAGATAGAAAAAAGGGGAATATTGTCATCTTCAGAAAACCAGAGTACCTCAGTATGCTTATGTCCGTGTGCACTTGGGGATTTTCCACTCAAAACACTTATTTTCAACAACTGTGCACCCATGATTCTCTCGATCACTTCTTTTGACTTTAGTGTGCTTCTGTTTATTCTTTTTCCTAATTCTGTTATCTTTTTTCCTACAAATGCTCACATTTTATCGTTCTTTATAATCTATTAGTAAAACACTTAGAATAAAATACCTGTTTCCGCCAATGATCCTGAGTGTGGCCTGGTTTCATGCATGCCTTCATGCATGTCCCTGAAGCAGTTCAAGAAAGGTCCACAACAAGTATATTTCAAAATTGCTAAAAGAACAGATTTTAAATGTTCACACCACAAAAAGATGGTTATGTGAGATGACGGATATATTAATTAGCTTGATTTATTCATTCCTCAATGTATACACACATCAAAATATCACATTTTACCCTATAAATATATACATCTATAAGAGTAAACCAATTACCCATCTCAGTATATAGTTGCTTCTTATTTAGCAAATCAGAATATGGATACTAGAAAAGTTGGATTCTAATTAAAATAAGAATCAGGAAATGGGCAAAAGACAACCTCCTTTCTGAACTACAAAATCCAGTTGCAGAATGAGAACCCAAAATTCTCTAGTTGGTGAACTTAAACCTGAGCCGAGAGAGTGACTGGCAGGAAGTAGGGAATTGGCTGGACTCTCCAGGGATACTTTTCCTTGACCTATAAGCTGTTTAGAGTGATCTCTGCTCTGGAGAAGAAATGAGGTGCGAGCAGATTGAAGGAGACTGGGCAGAGGTTCTCTGCCTGAATGCAGTAGGCCTGGGCTGGGCCTGGTGGCTGAGCTGCCCTTAACTACTGATTCCCAAAGCTGATGAATCTTTCAGAGCTCTGTAATAACAAGCTCAACTCCAAGTAAATCAGCTTTGGCTCCACACCCTTCCCCCCAGCCTAGTCCGCTCTCACTCCAGCCTCTTCAAGAAGATGGCCCTGGCTTTCATCAAGGAAACATCAAGGACTTGCCATGGAGCCACCTCAGAACAGAGCCCCTCCTCCCTTCCCAGAACTAGAGCAGGATGGCATGGATGATAGAAAAAAGTTGAGGGAATGTAAATCTTCACTTTCCTTCTTCTCTCCTATCTCTTCCCAACAAGAAAGGTGAGACCTTGAATGAGGGGTTGCCATGAGTTCAAGAGAAGGGCCAAGAGCAGGGGACCTGGCTCTGGTCTGTGGAGGGAGAGGTTCAGTCCTAGAAGTGCCTTGCTCCAGCTGGCAGGAAAGCAGTTACGGTGAAGAGCCCTCTCCTATGCTCCCACATCACCCTCCGGCACAGTATCTGGCACAGGTCACTAAAGAGTCATACAAACATCCTTCTTTAATGGTAATATTTCTTTGTAATAATATTATCTTCCCCCTAGACCCTTACCTCCATGAAGCCAGGAACCATGTTTGTCTTGTTCACTGCTGCATGCCCAGTGCCAAACCCAGTGACTGGCACACAGTAGGTACTCAGAAAATGCCTGTTGAAAGCAGATAAGAATCTTCTTAAAGGATTTAACTTACTGAAGAGACTATAGAGAGTCATTGTGGATTCTGGAGCAGAACACCACCTGACATGAGGAAGGGGGCACTTAAAAACTTTTCATGTGAAGACCTAGACAGCTACTCCCCACCTGTGGCCACATCTCCAGGGTGAAGTGGCCACTAAGTGCTCTGTGGATTAAACATTTGCTTCGATTTACCTATAAACCTTGGCATTACACATTCAGGAGAGAAAGAAAAGGAATGTGCAAAGGGGAGAAATGGAAATCCCTTAACAACCAAGCTAGACCTGAAAAGTGCTGGATGCTTCCTACCCACCCACCAATTCCCAGACTCCAGGCCTGTAGCAGTTCGTCCAGTCACCATGCTAGGAGTTACAATCTCAGCCTTAGCTGGGCTCACCTGTGGAACTGGTTATAGTTGTGGCCTAGAAACAAGGACTGAGAAAGATTGGCAAAAGAGGCAGGAGGAAAACAGGAGAATTGATGGCTCACGACCAGGAAGGGCCCAACTTTCCTTCCCACCTCCCATTCTGCCTACTGATCTAGAATTTCAATAAAAAGTAAATATGAATGAAGCTTGGTGCCTGTAGCTCAGTGGCTAAGGTACTGGCCAAATACACTGGGGCTAGCGGTTTCCAGCCAGGCCCAGGGCCTGCCAAACAACAATAACAACAACAACAACAACAAAATACTGGGCGTTGTGGCAGACACCTATAGTCCCAGCTACTTGGGAGGCTGAGGCAAGAGAATTGCTTAAGCCCAAGAGTTTGAGGTTGCTGCGAGCTGTGATGCCCCAGCACTCTACCGAGGGCGACATAATAAGACTCTGTCTCAAAAAAATTAAATTTAAAAAAAAAATGAAAGAATAAAAATAAGTGACATAGGATATGCTATGACTCCTCCTTCCAGCTGGCAGTTTCCACAGCTGCAAATTGAAATTTTATGAGCAACCATGCAACCTACTCAACATCCCAGTATAAACTTCAGTCTTATTTCAGGATGAGAAACAAGAATACTACCTCCATGTTGCTACCTCTCAAATATGCCCAGATGGTAGCAACTTGGTGGCTACAAAGGGATGCCAGTTTTCTCCTTGACAATCCTCTATAGTCAATTTGTTTTATCTAAGTTTTTTGTTTGTTTGTTCATTTCAGAGACAAGATCTAGCTGTGTTGCCCAGGCTAGACTCAATCTCCTGGCTTCAAGGGATTCTCCCAAGTAGCTAAAACTGCAGGTGCCCTCGGTTGCACCAACATGTTTTATCTAAGTTTTAAGAATATACATTCACCCACTATCCTCTTGCCTTGAGACTCAGTAAAGATGTTTTCATTATAAATAAAAAACTACACATGTAGCCAGTAGTAGAATAAGAAGGTTGCTTGTCAATCCCAACTCTAACCTGATGTTCCCTGCTTCTAAGTGTTTGTACCAGGAGAAACTAACAAGAATCAGGAAATAACTAAATTAAATCTTTTTAAAGTGTCATTTACCCTCATTGGTATTAATTCTTAACTCTGCAGTTAAGAACACAAGTGAACTCTCCTCAGACAGGCAGCCCTGTAGCCCAAAGTGAACTAGGAACTTTTCAGTCAGAATAGAGCCTATATTATTCAATCAACAATACAGACAATATCAGTGCTAATCAATGCTATGCTCTGAAAAGAAAGGGAGTGGATTACTGCTACAAGATTTGAGAGGAAAGAGCACTTCTGCCCTTGAGTCAACAGAGGCTTCTTCCCTAAGCTGAACCAGGAGGGGTGTAGCTCCAGAGCTGGGCCCCAGGGGTGGACTGGAAACTCACACGGCCATCAATCTCTTCCTAGGGCAACAGGCATGTAAGCCAAAGACAGCTCAAGGTCCTAAAATAAATTCCTTTCAGCCAAACTCAGTTGCTTCACACACACAGGGCAAATCCTTCAAGAACACCATGAGGAAATAAACCTTTATTTCAAAAATAAACTTTGACGTTACTTGCACTTTGGCCCTAACTCTAAGCCCAGGCTGAAATTTCAAGAAAAGATGTGCAGTATTTTGAAAGAAACTACAGGAGATTTCAAGAGAATGTGAACAGATTCTTTTTCAGTCTCTCATCCTCATGTCCTATGTAGATTCTCCTTCACCACCAATTCCCCCCTACACACACACACATTGAACCATCAAACTCCCTCAACTTGTTAGGATGAGACTATAATTAGGAACATTCGAATGTTGTAGCATTTAATAGGTAATTTTGTCTTAAAATGCTTACTTTATTCAGGAAAAATCATGTTAGGCCACTCCCTGACTATTCTACTCTTAACCTAACAACCACTACCTCTCCCCTGCCAACTCTATCTTCTCCAAAATCCTAAAGCAGTAAGTAAAGTTCATAATTACCTCAGGGTGGGCTATAACATGTCTTCAATATGTCTGATATTAAAGTTGGATTTAGGTAATAACCATGTTCATGTACAAAATTAATTGGGAGTTACCTTAGTTTGTTTGGGATACTATCACAAAATACCATAAACTGCGTGGCTTATGAATAATAGACTATAAAACTGTTACTTCTCACAGTTTTGTAGGCTGGGAACTTCAAGATAAAATTGCCAGCTTGTTCAGTGTCTGAAGAGACCTCACCTCCTGGTTCATAGATGGCATCTTCTCCCTGTGTCTTCACAAGGTGGAAAGGGGCAAGGCAGCTCTCTGGGGCCTCTTTTAAAATGGCACAAATCCCATTCATGAGGGCTCCACCCTCATGACTTAATCACCTTCTACAAGTCCCTCCTTCCAATACCATCACATTAGGGATTAGGTCTAAACATACTAATTTACACAACATTCAGACCATAGAATGGGGGACACAAATATTCAGACCATAGAATTCCACCCATGGCCCCCCCAAATTCATGTCCTCTTACATACAAAATACTTTCACTCTACCCAATAGTCTCAAGGGTCTTGACTTTGTTCCAGAATCAATTTTAAACTCCAAGTTCAAAGTCTCATCTAAATATCATCTGCTATATGTGTCCCCCAAAGTTCATGTGTCTCTTAATCCCCAATGCAACAGTGTTGAAACGTAGGACTTTTTTTTTTTGGAGACAGAGTCTCACTATGTTGCCCTTGGTAGAGTGGCATGGCGTCACAGCTCACAGCAACCTCCAACTCTTTGGTTTAAGTGATTCTCTTGCCTCAGCCTCCCAAGTAGCTGGGATTACAGGCACCCACCACGACACCCAGATTTTTTTGTTTTTACAGTTGTTACTGTTGATTTTAGCTGGGTTCAAACCTGCCAGCCTCAGTGTATGTGGCCTACACCCTACCCACTGAGTACCTACGGGCACCACGGAAAGGTGGGACATTTAAGAGGTAATTAGGTCATGAAGGCAGAGCCCTCATAGATTAATGCCATTATTGAAAGAGTAGATTAGTTATCATGGTAGTGGGTTCCTAAAAAAACCAGAAGTTGAGCCTCCTTTTCCTCTCTCATGCTCTCTCCCACCATATGGCCCCTTCTGTCATGTTGTGATACAGTAAGAAGGACTTTACCTGATACAGCCCCTCAATCTCAGAATTACCAGCCTCCACAACTATAAGAAATATATTTGTTTTCTTTAGAAATTACCTAGTCTGTGGTATTCCGTTAATATTATAGCAATACAAAATGAACTAAGACATCAGCTAAATCAGATACAGGGAAAAGTCAAGGTATGATTCATCCTGAGGAAAATCACTCTCCAGCTATAATCCTGTGAAACTGTGTGTGTTGTATGCTTCCAAAATACACTGGTGTGACAAGCCTGGGGTGAGCACTCCTATTCCAAAAGGGAGAAATAGGAAAGAAGAAAGGGATAACAGATCCTAAGTAATTCTGAAACACAACAGGGCAAACAACATTAAATCTTAAGCCTCAATTATAATCTTCCTTGACTTGATGTCCTGCCCTCTAGACACACTGAGGTAGCAGGCCTAATTTCATGGTTCTAGGCAGCTCTATGGGCTCTGCTGGTCCAGGGTCTTGGGGGAAGCCCCACCCTCATGGCTCCACTAGGCATTGCACTAATAGAGACTCTCTTAGATGGCCCTGCCCTTGTGATAGCTCTCTGCCTAGGTCACATGCCAAGGCTCCAGGCATTCATCCTTGGAAATGTAGGTGAAGGTATTCGTGCACTCTGAGCCATTGGAGATGGCACTACACAGTCACTACTTAGGTTTACTGTCTGTGCCCTTTGGAGGGGCAGCCACCAAAGTCCACGCTGCATCTGGGCCCACTGGAGCCACACCTTGGTCAGCTGAGGAGCACACTGTCCCAGAATTTGGGGAGTTCATTCTTCCATTATCTCAATGAATAACACCCAACCAAGCCACACCTTCAACACTTTGCTTAGAAATTTCCTCATCCTGGGTGGCGCCTGTGGCTCAGTGAGTAGGGCGCCGGCCCCATATGCCAGAGGTGGCGGGTTCAAACCCAGCCCTGGCCAAAAACTGCAAAAAAGAAAAAAAAAAGAAAAGAAATTTCCTCATCCAAATATCCAATTTCATCATTCATAAGTTCTACCTTTCATAAAACCCTAGAACATGAACACAATTCAGCCAAGTCCTTTTGGCCAGCCACTTTACAAGGATGGTTTTTCCTCCATATGTGATAACACATTCCACATTTCCATGTGAGATCTCATCAACCTCAACTGTCCATAATTCTACTAGCATTCTGTTTGCAACCATTTATGTATTTTCTAAGATTGAAGCTCTCGCTACAGCTCTCCTTTTCTTCTGATCCCTCACCCCAAACACCCTTGGTGGTCTGTTCACAACAATGTAGGGTTTTTATAGCTTGCAGCCTCTACCCATTAACTCAGCTCCAAAGGCACTTCCACATTCCAGGTATTTGTTACAACGGCACCGCCATTTCCTGGTATCAATTTTGTGTCTTAGTCTGTTTGAGCTGTTATGACAAAATACCATAAACTGGGTGGCTTGAAAACAAAAGAAATTTATTTCTCAGTTTGGGAGTCTGGGAATTTTGAGATAAAGTTCCTAGCAGATTCAGTTTCTGGTGAGAGCTGTTTCCTGTTTCAGAAATGGTACCTTCTCCATGTGTCCTCAGATGGCGGAAGGGGCAAGGGAGCTCTCTGGGGCCTCTTTTATTAGAGCATTAATCCCATTCATGAGGGGCCTGACCTCATGACCTAATCACTTCCCAAATGTTCTATCATCTAATAGCATCACATTGGGGATTAGGTTTCAAATGTGAATGAATGTTGGGGGCTCAAACATTTAGACCATAGCAGGGGTCGTTACACAGTTCAGGACTTTGTGATTAATTAGGGACAAATATTGAACCTGGAATAACTAATATCTCAGCTTTATCAATCACCCAAATGTGACTAGACATGTGATCAGGTTTCCCTCTCCAGTAGGAAGCTGTGCAACACAACATAGTGATAGCAACCAAACTCAGGCTTTGGAGATCCACTGATCTGAGTTCAAATTCTCAGCTTCATTGCTGGCTGTGTGCCCTGGACAGGATTTTTATGCACTCAGTGCCTCAGTTCAATTAGTGTGCATGAGTATGGCTATACTAATTGTCTCCAGGTATCCGGTCTGATTGGTTAGGGCTATGTCATAGGTTAAATATTATAAATATCACTCGTAAAAATGGAAATAATCATGGTATATACTTATAGGATTATTCTAAGAATTACATGAGATAGTGTACATGGAGCTTAGTGCTGTGCTTGCCACATAGGTGGCACTCAAGAAACGTTAGCTCCTATTATTGGCACGGTAGACAGTAATTTCAAAAGATAAGGGACTTTTTTTCCTCTCCCTTCTCTATCCTGGGTCAACATAGTCTCAAGTCCTTGCTTCAAAGTTTCCATAGCTACAAATAATTTATTATAATCAGAAATAGTCTAAATCTTGTCTCTTACTAAATTGCCTTTTATCAAAGGCTTCCTGATATTCAGGTGTCTCAACTTCTTTATCAAGACTTTCTTAGGCAATAAGTTAGTAAGAGGATTTATTGTGTTAAACTGAGTTACAAACTTGTGGCAGTAACTAGTGCTGGCTATCATATGCTTCTTTATGTGTGTGTTGTCCCAGTTCCCAATCATCTCTGCTATGTATTAAATAAGTCAGATTCTATTGGTTACTCTCTAGCCCAGAATCATCATCTCTGGAATCCAAACAGACATTTGATAGACTCCTTAGTAACTCCCCTGGAGTTACCCAGAGAACAGTTCCCAAATATCCCCAATGAATTTCTATATTTAAATTCAAGTAGCTGTAATTTATTAGATGCAATTGCAAGAAAGTATTGTCCACTACCAAAATGTAGCTAAAGGATTTCTCATTCAAAAGTGAAATAAATTCCATTTTTAGTTACTACCAAAGCACACCAACTAAATATTTGTCCAATTTATGGATAAGGAAACTGAGGCACAGAGATTTTAAGTAACCTATCCAAGAAACACTAGCCATGGCTGGGCTCCTGCAGCTCAGTGGTTAGAAGTTGGTACTAACCTGCACTGCGTGGCAGGTTCAAATCTGGCCCCAGCCTGCTTAACCAAAACAAAAAAAGAAAGAAAGAAACACTAGCTATGTTGGTCTGAGCCTTGTGTATGCTGGGATGCTTTCACTAGAAGCTATAAAAACCCTTCAAAGTTGCTTATATATGGTGGCACCTATGGCTCAGTGAGTAGAGTGCTGGCCCCATATACTGAGGGTGGTGGGTTCAAACCCAGCCCCAGCCAAACTGCAACAAAAAAGTAGCTGGGCATTGTGGCAGGCACCTGTAGTCCCAGCTACTCAGGAGGGTGAGGCACGAGAATCACCTCAGCCCAAGAGGTGGAGGTTGCTGTGAGCTGTGACACTATGGCACTCTACCAAGGGCTACAAAATAAGACTGTCTCTTAAAAAAAAAAAAGTTGGCTCAGCGCCTGTGGCTCAACAGGCTAAGGCGCCAGCCACGTACACCTGAGCTGGCGGGTTCGAATCCAGCCTGGGCCACCAAACAACAATGACGGCTGCAACCAAAAAAAAATGGCCGGGCGTTGTGGCGGGCGCCTGTAGTTCCAGCTACTTGGGAGGCAGAGGCAAGAGACTCGCTTGAGCCCAGGAATTGGAGGTTGCTGTGAGCTGTGATGCCACGGCACTCTA
>CAUYRH010000267.1:0-53014 GCA_963574655.1 Perodicticus potto
TTTTTTTTTTTTTAATAGTCTTGCTAACTTTCTGCTGAAACAGCATTAAGTTTTTTAAAAAAAAATTAGGAGTTCCTAGATTCGACTCCTGTAGCTCAGTGAGTAGGGCGCCGACTGGTCATATACACTGAGGCTGGTGGGTTCGAGCCCATCCCAGGCCTGCTAAACAACAATGATAACGCCAACCCAAAAATAGCCGATCACGTGTACAAGATAGTATGATAGACACAGGTATAAGAATTCTCAACAAGACGGTGTCATATCTACCATCATGCTGCTGAGACTCTGGAAGATGAAATGAGAATAGCTGAGATTGAGAAGAATGAAATGGGAACAGTTGAGACTGAGAAGTGAAGTTGGTAAACAAAGAAGTTTTTAGCAAAATTTAAATACTATCAAGCTTCTTTTAAACACTCTGAAACTGTGCTTCTTTCTAATCCCACTGAACTTTCAATTGAGGCTTGAAATATTACTTATATATTACTAAAATGTTGCATATTTGGTTTAATGGTCCCTAAGACTAGATTGGAGAATGCAGACTTAAATATGCCCTGTGATTGATCCTAGTATGTTAGCTAAATTCAATATTTCTGCCACCATTTCCCTTGTCACCAATTTTTTAAATTCCAACTGGAAATGTATAGGATTGTAATTATGTGTGTGTGCAAATTATTTCATGGGAATGTTGTTTTTATGTTGTTTTCCACTGTCTGATTTTATAATAATGAAATGTTTTACAAAGACTGATGTCTTCACTCTGAGATGAGTGCTTGGTTATGCTTTAAGGATTCTAGCTATTCACAACCATGTGAAGTGCAAAGACCGAAGGGGAGAGAAAGTTTTAATTTTCCATTAGTAATGACTTTGTGACCTATACTTGTCTGTTTACCAGAAATATTTCTCCGATCTCTGACTTTGCAATGTTTTCCTTGCTACTTCTTTGCTTTTGAGGGAAATGCTTCTGGGAAATGAAAATTGGATTTGCGGTATGAAAACTACTGCACTTTCAGCAAATTATAATCCCTTCCTTCCTAGACTTTTGTGTATGGGAAATAACTAACATAATGATGAGTTATCTTTACATGGTGTGGGGTAGATTAGGTACTAGGAGCCTATATACTTTTAGCTGTGTGATACTAGTAAGCCACATTACTCCTCAGGTGGTAGCTGCTTCAATCATAAATAAGCTAAATGAGGAGGCTGAATAATGTGAAAGGTAGCTCTGAGTGCATGTGTAATAATAGTTTGGGAGCTACATGGTATGCAGTGAAGATTCGTTGCCAAATAGGACTTGTTATTCTTTTTTTTTTTTTTTTTTTAATATGGGGAGTCCATTCAACTTTTCCCCATTAAGTATGATGTTAGTTATGGGTTTGTTATATTTGGCCTTTTTGAAAATTTCAAATTAATATGAGGTAGCAAGTTTTTTGGTTACATTGTTCTCACTCCCAAGATAAAGTTCAAGCTACAGGATTTGTTATTTTTTTAGGTTTTTTTTTTTTTTTTATTGTTGGGGACTCTTTGAGGGTACAAGAAACCAGGTTACACTGATTACATTTGTTAGGTATAGTCCCTCTTATGGATTTGTTATTCTAAAGATGAAGATCTTCCTGTCCAAAGACACTGTTTAGAAATCATTACTTGCTCACCTAGGTGGAAATTACCCTTATTTTGACCTTAGATAACACAGATGTGCCTGTTATATAGTTGACATTATATAATGATTTGCTCTTATAGCTATCATCTGAAAACATAAAATTCCAACTGGATGGGTGATTTGAAGTGTGCCAGTGCCAG
Organism: Perodicticus potto; assembly: GCA_963574655.1. Lineage (NCBI taxonomy): Eukaryota > Metazoa > Chordata > Mammalia > Primates > Lorisidae > Perodicticus > Perodicticus potto. The sequence continues at coordinate 1,798 of CAUYRH010000267.1, forward strand.
GTAACCAGGTATGAGGTGCATATAGAAGGGGATGGTCAGTGATGGGCACAAACACAGGGAGATTAAATTGTTGGTAGTTAAACTAACAGTTTGAAAGGGGATTCCTGCAGGTGATGGATATTCGATAAAGTAAATAAAAACAATTTAAAACTATAAGGAATGAAATAGGAATAGGAATGGACTAAATAAGTTTTAAGCTTGGAGAAACATTGGCTATCCCTGGCCTGCTGTTGTGTTCCATCAGCCCTCATGGCCATTACTAGGGAAACGTGGCCTAACCTTGAAGATCCAAATGACTTGATGCTCTAAGAGTTCTTCAAAGTTTGGCTTGAGGAATTCCTCTCTGCCCTGACTTCAAATGCTCTTCCCCTTCAGAGTTTACATCTCTTCCTTGTTCATGTTCCTCTCCCCTCCGTCGTGCCAGCTTCTCACTACTTCGGCCAGCATGTGCCTGGTTTATTTTCTTTTCAAAATTTCAAAGCACACCAAGTAGACTAAAATTCAGAACAAAATACATCTCATATTGCCATTGTCTTCTTTGTGCAAACCTGTTTGTAGTATTTGTAAAAGTTGCCCAACACTATAACAACCACTGTGTTGACTCAAAATGTCAATTCTTGTCTTGGGTCTAGTCAGTTAGAAACTTCCAGGAGAGAGACCTGGTAATCTGTTCAGAGAAGAAACACTTTCAGGTGATTCTTACTATCAAAGAAATTTGAAAACATTGGTTGAAAGAAGGGAGAAGGAAAACATGAAAACTATCAGATGAGTTATAGATGTGTTCGATTTATCTGCATCCATTTCCAAATAAGCAAATTTACAGTAGAACCTCTTTAAATTAACCATCCAAGGGACTGTAACAAACTTGTAAATGTATAAGAAACTATTCCTACTATATTTATATGTACGTGTGGTGCCTGTCTGGTCTATAAAAATTAAGTCAACCTAAGGGGATGGTCAATGGAGGGAGATGGTAACTATGGAAGTTCTACTGTATATTTAAATAATTGTAGGAGGAATAATAAACCACTTTTGTGAGGAAAAGACAAACAAAAAATAAGCTCCACAGATGATGGACCACATACATATATATATAAAAGACCATCTTGGCAGACTAAATGTCCAGCAGAGATTGGGAGTTGCCTGTGTTTCTGCGATGTGATCAGCCAGTTCCAGAGGGCACAATCCCTCTCTAGAGAGGTACAAAGCTTTAGGTATCAGGTGTACAACAGAAATTATGTTTCCAGAGAAGAGAGTATAAAAAAAAATGTGTCCCAAGACAATTATCCAAGCTGATGATGGAGGTTGAAGGGAGGGGAGAAAGTCATTTTGAGGCCACTAATCCCCATTGCATAGCCACTGTGAGCTATGTGAATCACTGAGCACATTTCAAGGAATGGCTGTCATGTGTCACTAACTGATTCTTACTGCAGATGGACTCCAGGGTACTCAGGTTCTATTTTGAGGAGGCTGCAAGCGGTGGAAGCCTGCTGGTTCCACTGTTAAGAAAACCTCAGCTACCCTTGAAAATCTGGGGAAATAAAACCTTCAGTCCAAGCACATTTTCCCCTTGTTACGATTCATATTGCTTATATTTCTTTTACTTTATTCCCCATCCCCATCACCCCATTTCTGTGCTCCATTTTTAGGCAAGTCCATCATTTTTCTCTCTCCTAAGTCTGTAGACAAGGCATGAAACTTGAAGTTTCCACATAATCCTGAAAGAAGAGAATGAAACAAACATTAGTGCATATATTATTTGTTTGTGTCTATCTAGAGACATAAAATCCTTCCAGAGGCAATGATTTTTCTCTTTCTCCACTTCCCAGCTGGATGTTGATACCAAGGGCTATCTTAGAAACTTTCTATGGAAGTTGGAAAATTCTTCCTAAACTGTGTTCTCTGCAGTGGGCAGAACAGTGATTCACACTCACCAAATGTGTCTGTGATCTAGTCCCAGGACCTGTGAACATATTACCTTCCAGGGCAGAAGGACTTTACAGATGTGAGCAAATAAAGGATCTTCAGATGTGGAGATGATCCTGGACTGTTTTAGTAAGTCAGTGTAATCACAAACATACTTAAAAGATGGAGGGTCAGTGTATGAGAAGGAAATGGCCACAGAATTGGAGGTTGGACTGGGAACATTGCAGGCCCACAAAACAAGTAGGCCCACAAAACAACATTCCTTGTGGACAGCCTCTAGAGATCAGGAAAGGCCTAAGGAATAGATTCTCCTCCAGAAGGAATATAACTCTGTCAGTTCATTTTAGGTTTTTGATTACAGAACTGTAAGATTAAAAAATATATACATATGTTGTTTTGAGACACTAAGTTTGTGGTAATTTGTCATAGCAGCAATAGAAAACTAAATATAGTCCTAGAATGACTGAGAAGATGTTGACCCCAACCCAAGTATATAGCATCCTTGGTATCCTATAGTATACTTGGATATATAGTATAGATACCCAAGAATATAGTATCTATATACTTTAAATACTATATTTCATTAAGTCCTGAGAAGTAATATGGTCACCAAGTTGGATGCTAATCTATTTCCATCATTATCTGCTCTAATTCTCTATTTTCTTCTCATTTTTTCATGTTGCCAAGTTCAATTTACTTCTGTGTCCTCTTTCAATGCCTTTATGTGAGAAATAGTTTATTGTCTTAACCCACTGAAATATTGATATATGCTCTTAAAAGCAGGCAGTGCCATCTAACATATAATAGACTTCATCCTGGTGAACACAAGAGATGTAGTCTCCATGTTTTCTTCTGATTGAATAGTACTTCATGGCATCCATATACCACAGTTTGGTAATCCATTCATGGGTTGATGGGCACTTGGGTTGATGCCACGTCTTGGCAATTGTAAATTGAGCTGCAGTAAACATTCTAGTGCAAATGTTTTTATGGTAAAATGCTTTTTGCCTTCCGGGTAGATACCTGGTAATGGAGTGGGACTAAAGGGAGGGTCTACTTTTAGTTCTTTGAGAATTGGCCACACTTTTTTCAATAGAGGTTATATTATTTTGCAATTCCACCAGCATTTCAAGAGTTTCCTTGTCTCCACAACCACACCAGCACCTACAGACTCTGGATTTTGTGATGTGGACTAATCTCATTGGAATTAGATAATATCTCAGAGTAGTTTTGATTTGCATTTCTCTGATGATTAGAGATAATGAACATTTTTCATGTGTTGTTGATCATTTGTCTGTCTTCCGCTGAGAAATTTGTTCAGGTCTCTTGACCACTTATACATGCAGCTGTTAACTCTTTTTTTGTAGATTAATTTGAGCTCTCTGTAGATTCTAGTTATCAACACTTTGTCAGATTTATAGTATGCAAATATCTTGTCCCATTCTGAAGGCTGTTTGCTTTAGTTGTGGTACCCTTAGTTGTACAGAAGCTTTATAGCTTGATCACATCCCATTTATTTATTTTTGATGTTGCTTTAATTGTCAACAGGGTCCTCTTCATAAAAACTTTTCCCAGGCCAATTTTATCAGGAGTTTTCCCCAAACTTTCTTCTATAATTTTTATTGTTTCAGAATTGAAACACATTCTTCATAGTAAAATATCACAAGAATGTAAAATTTAGTATCCAATGTACTCAATACCAATATGAAACCAATGTATAAACAACCGCAAGTCCACAGGAAAGAAAAGAAGGGTGATTGGCAGGATGTCACGAGCTGTGCACCTTGTGAGGGTGTTCAGCAGCAAGTCCCATGGTGAAGGTGTCAATTACAACTCCTTAGAAATGGAAATAATGTAACTTAAATATTTGTACCCTCATATAAATTTGAAAATAAAAAGAATTATATATACTTTAGATACTATATTTCATTAACTCCTGAGAAGTTATATGGTCACTAAGTTGGATGCTAATCTATTTCTGTAATTATCTGCTCTAATTCTCTATTTTCTTCTCATTTTTTCATGTTGCCAAGTTCAATTTACTTCTGTGTCCTCTTTCAATCAGCCTTTTGTGACTGAACTATGTCAGACTTAGAATGATAAGTTGTGCCAAAGCCTTTAAACAGTTATGTATTTTTTGTGCAAAATAAATAAAGTGGATAAATATGGTAAAACAAATGGAGCATCTCAATGAAGAATTACCAAAAAGACAACTTTAAAATGCAATTATCTGCAGCGCATCTGTTCAAACACCCTCACTATCATTTTTCTCTCTAAATTTTGACTTCTCCTTCTGGTGGCCCAGTTTTATCAGGCTTTGAGTAGGTTTCATTGGCAACTGAGTTGGAGTTTCAGGCAAGACAATAGAAATTGTTCACATGTCCATACCATCTTTCTAAGTTTTTTTTTCTATTTTTTATGAATATGGAGATAGATGGGTTCACTGTAGAAGCCAGGATGTATTTACAATGGTTCCTTCCCACTCTATCATGCCCCATTTTTATCCTACCTTCTGTAGTTATCTGTGCTAGTCAAGGTAGTTTGGAAGCAATATATTACAAGGCTCTTTGTAACATCGGAATTGCAAAATGTGAGGATCCTGGGCATTCGAGTTCCTAAGGAATTGCTTGGAGATGGCTGTCTGGTGCAAAGTATATTTTGTCATATTTGTGAGATCAAAAACTCAACTTTCATTTTGACAAGGTATCAAATTTTGAAGTTGATTGTTATAGATTATCTTGCTCTTCTCCACGCAGATGGAGAAAAAGATACAGATTATTCAAGAAGCTTTTTTAAAGAGAACAGATGTGGACATGGATCGTATCACTTCTTCCCACACACCACCGCATGGGGTTTGATGAACAGAGAATAGTCACAGAAGAATGATAGCACTTAGTATAAGTTCTATACACAACATCCTGAGGAATGTTTGATTTTAACAAATGAAGGCCATTGGGAAAGAAGATAATATAGTGAAGTGAAGAAATCTGTGTGTAGTGCTACCTTATAATGGGTCCCTCATTCCTTGGCCCAGGCAGATGTAAGATAAGCACTACCAGATAAGAGTTCAAATAATTTCATATGATTTTCTGTGTAACTACAAGGCATTTTGTGTTTGCAGGAATCCAAGTAGAATAATTTAAAATCAAAAGCAAGAATTGCATATAGATCTGACGGCTTCACGGATTTTATTGCTTGCCTGATGCATGGTAGAACTCTAGCCGATAACCAAAGGATGTAAGTGGAAAGGGTTGGGACTAGATAGAGAAAATGTAGGAAAAATATTATTTAAGACTCATCGTAAATAATAAATAATTGGTAGTAAAAGCAACTACAATTTAGAGCAAGTTTCTTGTCTCATAGCTTAGAGGGAAGTTGAATGAGGTGAAAGAGGCAAAACAAGATATGGACTGAGAGGCTGACACCTACTGTGCATGTGCAGTGGCCCCATTCTCCCTCCTTAGTGATGTTTCCATGCTAAATGATAAGACCAAATTGCATTGTCAGGACTAGCGTGGAGATATGACAATCTGAGGTTGTAGCTACAAAAGCCTGTTGTCTGCAGCAAGAAAAGAAAAGAAACTGAATATCAGCATAAAGTAAATACAGTTACCATATGATCTAGTGAAGAACCCAGGACATACGACAAAAGTTTTCCTTCCATGTCATTGTCAATTCCCTGGCAAAATGATATGAGCTTAATGCTCTGCTACAGAAATAATTATTACCATGACATGAGTGACTATGGTAGGCTGGGCACTGTTTTGGCTCACAGAATATAAAGTAAGACTTAATTCATCTGCCTCACAGGAGGCAAAAATAAAGTTTAAAGAGGTTGCCTAACTTGCTTCTGTGTCTGTAATGTAGAGAAGGAATGCAAACACTACTCTGCCTCCTTTCAAGTTTCTGCTTTTTAAAAAAACAATCATGACATATGGACTTCTTCAAAATTCTAGAAATACAAAGGAGATGGTCTAGAAATAGGTGTCCTGAACTTCTTAGAATCAGATTGTGAGGTTCAGAAGAGACACTAGATTGTTCCTGGTCTAACTATGTCATTGTAACATCTAGGATGATCAATGCTGTAGTGATTTGCCCAAGGTCACATGTGATGGCAGCCAAGCCAAGAGTTCCCAAGTCTTTTGACTCCCTCCAGGAACTTTACTCACATGCTCAATGTTGGAGTCCTTCAAATAATCATTTTCCAATACTTCTCATTCTCCATTTTTGGAGTGGGTGCCAAACTCCTAGCCCTGAAGCAGCCAGGGAAATGTCTTCAAGCCTAGCTTACAGCATTCTCCATTGCATTGATTTTTTAAGAGATTTATGGTGTTGACCTGATCTCAATGAAGAAACTAAATCCAATACGCTAAGGAATTACAAGCCTGTCCAATCAATAATCTATTTATCTCCTTCACTTTGCCATCTTTAGACACTCCAGACTTGTCATGGGAAATTGAAAGCATTTAAGAAATATAATTATGCTGCCTCAGGAAAGGCCTCCAACATTTCTGAAGTGTTTCGATTGTTATTGAGGAAATACTACCCCAGTATAAACAATAAAGATCAAACTCTGGTCACCAGTCAAGTACACAGACTGGGCTCATTAACAGAAATATGGTGTCGGGGTAATAGAGGCCCATAATTATAGCATTTTCCATAGTGTCAAGATTTTATCTGAGATATTGGGTTCAATTCTGGGAACCTCATTTTAGAGATACCTACTTGAACTGAAGCATATGCAAAGGGAAGCAACCCAAGTGGTAAGAAGGTAAAATATTTTGAAAATTAGGAAATATTGAAGAAGGTGGATTTTCTATTGGTGTAGAAAAAAGAATAAGGAAACTGCAAAGACTACTTCAGATAATAAAAGACAGATACATAAGAAAGGAAGCATGTAGGTACAGATGGGAGACATAGAGTTCAAGCAGACAAGTTAGCTAGGAGAATTTGGTTTGATATGAGAACAACACTCCCATGACTGTAGCTCTTGTAAAATGAAACAACCTTTCCTGGAGGTAGAATCTCAATGCTGGAGAAGAGATTCAAACCAAGTGCCCATCTCTCAGGAGCAGACTGTGGATTTGAAATGGGAGGAAGTAGGTTCAAGACCAGAATGATATTCCATATGCTCCCATCCTGCACAGGGGTGGAAGTATCTAATTTACAAGATCTATTGTTACCATTTCATTTTCACAGGCCCCCTAACCGTGCTCTTTTCTTCCTGATCGTTAGATTGCCAGCATTCTGTTTCTTTCAGGCTGACATCTGACCCCTTCAGAACAGTGACACTTGAGACCCCTCTTTTGAGCTGCTTAGTTTGTGATAGTTGGCTCTGATTTCTATGATAGTTTTATATTGTGATTATATGATGATGCACTATGTCTTGCATACTTGAGTAAAGAATCTTTGTTCTCTGAAGAAGTTACATAAAATGGAGTACAATGGTTAATACAAAGAAATGAGAACGCTGAATATTGTTGCTATGTAGTATTGTATTTTTTCCATAAAGATTTTAGCTTTGAGGCTGGGTGTGGTGGCTAATGTCTATAATCTCAGCACTCTGGGAGGCTGAGGTGGCTGGATTGCCTGAGCTTAGGAGGTCAAGAGCCTAAGCAAGAGCAAGACCCTGTCTCTAAAAACAGTCAGACGTTATAGTGGGTGTAGTCCCAACTACTCGGGAGGCTATGGCAAGAAGATCACTTGAGACCAAGAATTTGAGGTTGCTGTGAGCTATGATGCCATAGCACTCTACTGTGGGTGACAAAGTGAGACGCTGTCTCACAAAAAAAAAAAAATAATAATAAAATAAAATAAAAATAAGTGTGTACTTGGTTTTTTCTCCTATTAAGTAACTTTATTTATTTATTTATTTTTATTTTTTATGATAGAATTTCACTCTGTTGCTCAGGCTACAGTGCCATAGGATCCGCCTGGCTCACAGCAACTTCATACTTCTGGCTTCAAGCAATCCTCCTGTATTACATAGCACTCCTTTTGCCCATCATTATCACTCTCTTGTCTTGCAAGAGTATTACCTTTACTGCTAGATAGATCATCCTAAAACTAACTTGGACTAGTAAAATCTTCCTCTTAAAACTTTTTATAATGCATAACCTAGCTCCAATTTTTCCCTTTGAATTTCCACTACTTTTAATGTACCCATTTCTTAAACTTATTATTTTTTGAAACCTCCCATAGTATACTGTAACTTACCTCTTTTCACAATATTTTATTACACTATGCTATTCCAATCAAGCCACAAATTGTCTATTTCCCAAGTACTACTCAGAAGTAATTCTGTCTTTGAAACATCAGTGATGCCTGGCTCTCTGCATTCCTTACGTGGTGCTCCTCTCACATAATTTTGGAGTAATTATGTATGTGTATTTCCATACCTCCAACCAGAGTCTATAACAGTGATTCTAAAATTTGGGCCCACGTTAGGATCACTTTGAGAGCTTGTTAAAACTCGGATTACTGGGTTGCATCCCAGAGTTTCTTATTTAGTAGGTCTGCAGTGGAGACTAAGACTTTGAACGTCTAATGAGTACCCAGAGGATGTCAAGGTTGCTGTTTTGGGAATCACACTTGAGAATCTAGACCAGTTTTAACTACAAATGGTGGATAAGTGGGGCCATGACATCTGATAGTGATGTTAGTAAGACTGCAGTGTTACCTGATAACAGTACTGACATTTTCAGCTATATTCTCTATTTTGGGGATGCGTTCTATGTGTTATCAGCTGTTTAGCAAGATCGTCAATCTCTATCCCCTAGATGCTAATAGCACTCCGTCTCCAGTTGTGAAAACCAAAAATATTATCACACATTGGCAAATTCCTTCTCTGACCCCCCATATTGAAAATCTCTGGTGTGGAGGATACAGAAATATGATAACTCATATTTTTTAAATTGCCAACTAGTTTTCAACCTGAGCTTTATGCTAACCAAGATTGGTATAAATGAGAAGGAGATAGCATTTTTTTAAAGCAAGTGTTCATGCTATGTATATTCCAACATTGAACTCTCATAGGTTCAAGTTGAAACACACAGGGTTCCACCCCACTGTGAGCCACTTGCTGGTTCCTGAAGTTTTACCATGATATAACTAGCTTTGCCGTATAGAAATATAAGCTATCGTGAGCCCGCTGTTGGGGTTTATTAAAAATAAGTACAACTTAGCTGTTTGGGCCTATTCATGATATTTTCTCTTCTTTTTATTAAACAAATAACACAGATTTTGGAGGGCAGCAGAAGATATGGGTATGAAAAAGAACATCAGTTTAACACAGAGTAATTCTGTCCAGCTATAAAAACAACCCTATGTGTTTCTTGCAATCTATTTCCTTCCCTTGAAAAAGAATAAAAAACTGATATAAAAATGGTAAATTCTCTCTTTCCTGGTTTCCCTTTTTCCTTTGCTTTGTACAGAATAGGAGCTCTGTGTTTGCTGAATAAATAATTGAATGAGCATAGATAAATGAGTGCTATGGAGGAAGCTTAGATAACGTTATCTTGAAAGTCCTGCTTAAATTGAAAATTCTATTTTTCTCTGAGCCTACTATTTGATTTTCAGATATGTTTCACAAGGCCTACTAATTGGCATCTAATATTTAGAAAATATCATTGGGAAACTCATACCTATAATACATTGAAGAGTAAGCACAGGGGTGTCCTGATGAAGAGGATATTCAACTGGGGTCTTCCTGACTCCCACCTCACTTCTACCAGAGCAGCTCTGTGTCAATTTGTTTTACACAGGGTTAGAGTTCTTTGGAAGGATATTCTCCTGTATTTTTTAAAATACAAATAAAAGATTGAAATGTATTCCCAGAAATACTTCCTGTATTATTAATGTGTGACATGCTGTCTAATGACTATCTTCTCCTTTATCTTTAAAAAAGCTGTATAAATTAAACTGATTGAAGTCACATGTGACAAACCCATAGCTAGTATCATACTAAATAGAATAAAAATGAAAGTTTTCCCACTTAAAATGAGAACCAGACAAGGATGTCCTCTATTGCCACAACTCTTCAACATAGTTCTGTAAGTTCTAGCTAATGTAGTCAGGCAAGAGAAGGCTGTAACAGGCATCCAGATGGGGACAGAAGAGGTCAAACTCTTGCTTTTCACTGATATGATCTTATGCTTAGAGAACCCAAAAGACTCAACCAGAAGACCCCTGGAAGTGATCAAGAAATACAGTAACATCTCAAGGTATAAAATTAATGTCCTCAAATTAGTAGCTTTTGTATATACCAATAACAGCCAAGTAGAGAAGCTAATCAAAGACACAATTCCCTTCATATTAGCTTCAAAGGAAATGAAATACCTAGGAATACACCTAACAAAAGAGGTTAAGGACCTCTACAAAAAGAATTATGAAACCTAAGAAAAGAAATATCAGAAGGCTTTAACAAATGGAAGAACATACCATACTCTTGCTTGGGAAGAATCAACATTGTTAAAAAGCCTATACTACACAAAGCAGTCTACAGATTCAATGCAATTACCATTAAAATACCAACATCATACTTTGGAGAACTGGAAAAAATAATTCTTTGTTTCATATGGAACCAGAAAAAGCCCTGCATAGCCAAGACAATTCTTAGTAATAAAAACAAAGCTGGAGGCATCACTCTACCAGACTTTAAGTAATATGACAAATCTATAGTAATCAAAACAGCATGGTATTGGCACAAAAACAGAGACATAGACACATGAAACAGAACAGAAAACTAAGAGATGAAAACAGACTCTCATTGCCATCTGATCTTTGATAAACCTAACAAAAGTGTACAGTGGGGAAAGGAATGGTGCTGGGAGAACTGAATAACCACCTGTAAAAGACTGAAATTTGACCCATGCCTTTCACCAGTTATAAAATTTGACTCAAGATGGATAAGAGATTTAAATCTAAAACGTGAAACAATAAAAGTCCAATAAGAAAGTATGTGAAAAACTCTCGAGGATGTTGGACTCAAGAAAGATTTTATGAAGAAGCCTTCTGTGACAATCACAACAACCGAAAAAATAAACAAATGGGACTTAATTAAACTGAGAAACTTCTGCACAGCTTAGGACACAACAATTAAAGAAAATAGAAAAGCTTTGAATGGGAAAAGATATTTGCATATTATGAATCTGAGAAAGGCTTGTTAAATAGGATCTACAGAGGACTCAAATTAATGAACAGAAAAAGAGTTAATAATCCCATCTATCCCTGGGCAAGAGACATGAACAGAAATTTTGAGGCAGACAAATGAATGGCTAACAAAAATTTTTAAAAACTTCTCATTTTCCCTAATGATCAGAGAAATGCAAATAAAAAACACCCTGAGATATCATCTATATGCAGGGAGAAAGACCCACATCACAAAGTCTCAACACTGCAGATGCTGGTGCAGATGTGAAGAGAAGGGTACACTTTTACACTGTTGGTGGGAGTGCAAACTAACACAGCCTCTTTGGAAAGAAGTATGGAGAATCCTCAATGATTACAAATTAGACCTCCCATGTGATCCTGCAATCCCATTACTAGGCATCTTACCAGAAGGACAAAAAAAATCATTTTGTCATAAGGACATTTGCAACAGTTTGTTTATAGCAGGTCAATTTACAATTGCCAAGATGTAGAAACAACCCAACCCAAATGCCCATTAACCTAAGAATGGATTAACAAGCTGTGCTATATGTGTTCCATGGAATACTACCCAGCCATAAAAAAGATGGTGACTTTATGTCTTTTGTATTAACCTGGAAGGAGTTGAAACAAATTCTTCTTAGTAAAGTATTATGAGAATGGAAAAGCACGTGTCAAATGTTCTCAATACTAATATGAAGCCAGCAAATAGTCTAATACATGCCCACATAAGAGGAAAAACTCAATTCAATTCAAGTTGGGGTAGGAGAAATGAGGGAGGAGGTGAAAAGAGGAGGGAGGGCATTGGTGTGTTCCCACTAATGGGCACAATGTAAGGGTATTGGCACAGGTTTTGGGTGTGGGACACGATTATAAGACAGACTCTACCTAACAAATGCAAATATTATAAACTAGTTGTTTGTGCCCTACATCAGCCTGAAATCAAAAGAAAGCTCTATAAAATTAGTATTAATGTCTACATTTTACTCATAAAAGAACAAAGTTCAAAGAGGTAGGGTCTCTTTTTAAAGAGTGGGCCATTATTTAACAGCAGAAGCAAAACTCTGGGCCAAAAGTTTCTGATTCCATGCTATTATTGTTTTACCCACCGTAGAGTCTTCTGTCGTTAACTTCACCAACAAATGCAACCTTCCTTCCCCACATGACTTGGTTTCTTATGCTCTGAAAATATGTAACTAGAGAGTTAGCATCCTCTTTACTAGCATTTGTGTTTCTTGCTACAAGCTAGATTTATTCAGGCCTAGAAGTATAGCTCTGAATATCTGCAGACAACACAAGTACCACCAGCTCATTGAAAAGCATCAGAAAACAAAAAACCTAAGATAGTACTGGTCTGGAAGGTTCAGAGTATGACTCAGAATTATTGATAACAATAGCCGGGGCTTACTTGTAGAAGTCTCCTCACCATCAGACAGACCAGCAAGACTTTTATATCAGGGATTCTGTATAATCTCAGCATGAGCCTGCAAGGTAGCTACCACCACTATCCCTGTATTACAGATGAGGATAGTAAAGTTTTAAGTAATGGTATGATTTACATTGCACAGGGGCTCAGAGTAGGACAGATAGTCGCTGGTTTTATCAGAACCAGAAACAAAACCCAAATCTTCTGATCCAAATGTTTACAACTGTTTCTAGCACTGCATAGTAGAATCACGTTATTTACTAATTCCTGTGTCATCTACCTTTCTTCAAGGGACAATGTGAGCTATCTACTGAAAGATATCTACATCTACTGAAAGGGGATACACTGTGTATCCTCAGGTGTTATGGATCACGAATATGGGCCTACAGAAGTCAGGCCTTAAAGTCAGATCACAGTGTTGGACTTGAATCCCAGCTCTCATTTGTTACATGTAAAACATTCAGAAAGCCACATCTTATCTTCAAGCCCCAGTTTCTCATTTGAAATTTAGTGATAATAATTGTATCCTCTTCAAGTCACTAAGAAATAAATCACACAGTAAATGTTCCAAATGTAAGTAATCATTCCTGTTAATAGCTGAAAAAAATCCACATATACAAAGAGCACTGAAAAAATAAAGAAAAGTTGCATGAACTACCAAGTCTTTGTAATGTTACGAGCTAAGAGGAGGGTGTTTTATGCTGTGTTTGAATAACATTAAAGTATTTTTAGCCCTCAAAGGATGCTTTACAGTAGCTATTCTGCCTTGGAGCAGAAAATTACTTTCTTGATATTTTAATGTGAACTAGTGGTTTAGAGATGTGAATCTTGTTCTGATTGCTTCCAGTTTAGTGTAAGTGTGATCCCTGAAGACTGTGGTCTGCATTTGCCTTAAAAGAAGAGAAGTCTTCTGACACAGGGATATCCAATTCTATATAAAGATGAGCTGTGCATTCAGAGTTTAACATGTCTTTGTCTTTCCAACCCTTGTCCTCTGTGCAAGTCAGAAGGATTTAATATTTTGTAAGCAAGCAGACTATGTCAAGAGAGTCCTATGTATTACCTCACTTAATTATCACCCCTGTGAGTTGGGTACTCTCTCCATTGTACAGGTGGAGAGAGGGATGCCCAGATATACAGAATACCCAGAAAACAGCTTCCAGAGCCTGGATTCTACATCTCTCTAAAATCCATGCTTTTTCTAATCCATTATTTCTTTCACACTATGGATGTTTGCTGACATTTTTCATGGTACCTCCTTTCCTAGGCCAGATAGACTATCTAATGTTTTTTCCTCTCTCTATATACCAGAATCTTCAGCTATGTTATATTTTAGTCTGATAAAGTGGAAAATGAATGACTCCACTTCATTTATTTATTTATTTATTTTTACTTATTTTTTGTAGAGACAGAGTCTCACTTTATCGCCCTCAGTAGAGTGCCATGGCGTCACACAGCTCACAGCAACTCCCAACTCATGGGCTTAGGGAGTTTTTTTGCCTCAGCCTCCCAAGTAGCTGAGACTACAGATGCCCACCACAACACCTGGCTATTTTTTTGTTGCAGTTTGGCCAGGGCCGGGTTTGAACCTGCTATCCTCTGTATATGGGGCCAGTGCCCTACCCACTGAGACACAGGAACTGCCCCATTTATTTATTTTTTTAAAACATCTAATAACATTTGCCACAGAAATCAGGAGACTACTTGTCTTTTAACATGCAGACTACAGTCTTCACTGATCACTCTGAAACAATTGGAAAATATATAATGGTCTTTTGGAGCTACAGAGAAAGAACGAAATTCGTGATCTCCATATGTCCCCAAGCATGCTCCTCTGACATCTTTGATACTGGAATTCTAGGCCATTTTATGTTCCAGCTTAGATCACATAGCTCATGCATCATAATTTTGTTATGATTGATAATATGAGATTTTCATGATAACAAAATGTAACTGCAATTGTTCATCCAGGTGCATATTAGGTATCTGTTGTGATTCCCAAGATTAAAGTTTTGTTTGGTCCTTAGTAATTAAAAAACAAAGCCCACATGCTCTTGCACATGATTCAAAGTCTTCCACTTATTTTTTCTCAACCTAAACTAATATTCTTATTTCCTTAGTCCTCAATAGCATGTTTGCATTTCTCCTCTGTCCCATGTAAGCTCCACTCATCTCTTTGATCTCAGATCATGTATCACTGATTATGAGAATGAGAGGAGCTTTAAATATATACGTGTCTTAATCTACATTCATGGTTGAAATTATGAAGTTCCCAACCTCATAACTGTACATAATGTAGTGAATGTATTGGATGTGTGCACTTTTCCAGATAGAGGATTCAAAGATTCTAAAAATCACTGGTCACCACCAAAACATTAAGAAACTACTGAAGGATTCATTAGTTATTGATATGTCAGTCTGGATTGATGCTGACACTCAGAGAATATGTGGTCTTTCCAACATTCATTTGATTATGAAACCATTAACATTAGTGCCATAGAGCTGCCCTAACAGATTACCACAGACTGGGTGGTTAGAAAAAATAGAAAATAATTCTCCCACAGATCTGGAGGCTAGAGGTCTAGAAGCAAGTTCTCAGAAAGACTGATTCCTTCTAGAGCAGTGGTTCTCAACCTTTCTAATGCTGCGGCCCTTTAATACAGTTCCTGTGGGTCTCAACCCACAGGTTGAGAACCACCGTTCTAGAGGCTCTATAGAAAGATCAGTTCTGAAACTCTTTCCTTGATCTTGGTGACTGCTGACAAAGCTTGGTCTTCCTTGGTTTGTGGACACATCACTCTCATCTCTGCTGTCATTTGAACATGGTTGTCTCCTTTGCTTAGTTGTCCATGCCTCAAATCACCTTCTGCCTTTCTCTTGTCATTGAATTTTAGGCTAGCAGAATCTCATCTCAAGTTCCTTAACTTAATTATATCTGCAAAGACACGTTTCCCAAATAAAGATATATTCAGCAGGTATGGGCGAATTTATCTTTAGGGGTTCCACAATTCAACTCACTATATCACATATTAGGAAATACATGCAGTTGCTAAAATTCTAGGAGGTATACTTTGGTATAAAGGTATAGTGAACACTCACCACATAGTGATTTATTGATTACAATCTATTAAGGGATTGAAAAAAAATTCCTACATTCTCTTAGGCCAAGTTTTTATAATGTTATGAAATTATAATTATGTTTTCTTCTTGGCTGTTTATTTTTATTGCAGTAAAAAAGACATAATCTTAGTCATTTTTAAATATACGGTTCACAACTGTTGAGTAACAAATCTCTAAAACTTTTTTATGTTACAAAACTAAACATTGAATAGTGACCATCATTTCCAAGCATAGTCCATGGCAATCACCTTTCTATTTTCTATTTCTATGATTTTAACTTTTAGATACTTCATATGAGTACAATCATACACTATTCATCTTTTAGTGACTGGCTTATTTCCCTCAGAATAATTTCTCAAGGTCATCCTTGCAAAGACATGGATTTAGCATGTGACAGGGTTTCTTTCATTTTTAAGATTACATAACATTCCATTGTGTGTGGTTTAAAATCCATTCCTCTGTAGACATTGGGGGTGTTTCTATCTCTTCACTATTGTGAATAATGCTGCAATGAACATGGGGATGCAGATCTGTCTCCAACATATTGCTTTGAAATATTTGTGGATACTTATTCAGAAGTGTATTTCTAAATCACAAGGTAATCCTATTTTTACTTTTTACAAAAAGTAACTTCCACATTATTTTCCATAATGACTGCATCATTTTACATGCTTACCAACTGAAGACAAGGGTTCCAGTTTCTCTGCATTCACACCAACACCTGTTATTTTTTGTTATTTCACTAGTGGTCTTGCTAATGTGTGTGGGGGCTGGTAGCTCATTTTTGTTTTGATTTGCATCATCTTAATGATTACTGATATGGAGGATCATTTCATGTGCTCATTGGTCATTTGTACTCTATCTTTGGAGAATTGTCTGTTCAAGTGGTTTGCCCATTTTTCTGCTTCTTGTCATCACCTAATGGTCTCTGGAACAGCTGCAAACAACATGCATCCATGAGGTGAATGTTTTCAAGACAATGAGTTTGCATACTAAAAACAGTCAAGTAGAAAGATGTTAAGAACTCGGGTCCTTAATAAATGGATTGAGTCATTGAAATGACTAAAAAGGCCTATTTTAAGGACATTTTATATGGGGGAGAAAAAAGACTTAATTAAGGTACTATGAATTAAGTTTTTAATTACTTATGGTCCATACCATATTATCCTAAATACGATATAGGGAAACTCCTTCACTTACAATGTATCGTTCAACTCATGATTTTTCAACTTGGTGAAAATGGTGCAAAACCATCACAATTTCTACATTATGTATGTCACTCAGTAGATGACATGAGATATTCAACACTTTATTAATAAATATGCTCAAATCTAGGTGAATGTAAGTGTTCTGAGCGTATTTAAGGTAGGATGCTAACTAAGCTACGGTATTGGGTAGGTTAAGTATATGAGATGCATTTTCAATTTAATAATATTTTCCATTCATGGTGAGTTTTACAAGATATAAGCCTATTGTAAGTCAAGGAGCATCTATCTGTAAATCAACCTTGTATTTTTATATGCTTATTAGTCTGCTTCTAAGTCTTGCTCTCCCTTAAAGAGTTTTCTTCCCCTCCAAATTTAGAAGTTAAAATTTATCCTCCTACATCTGATTCATATCAAGGCAGTTCTATACCCTTAAGATCTGTGCTCTCAAGCACTAACTGTTATAATTATCAAAGCATTTCCTTTCAGCTCCAAATCCACCCTTCCTCACTTTGCTTTGTAATATTGGAGCAGGACCCTGCAAATGTTTTTCCTCTATTATTCATGTATTCATTAGACTTCTCTTTATTCCCCTTAGCAGTTAATACCCAATTACTAGTTAATAACTATTCCCTTTTCACATTATAGGTATGTTTTTGTTTCCTCACTGGATCATGATCAATATATTGTAGGGTCTCAGAAAATGATATGCCAGAGTGAAGAAGGCCTCAGAACAGGTTTTATAAGAAGTTTCTTTCTTTCTTTCTCCTGTTCTCCAGCCTTTCACCCTCACTTTCCATCGTCAGAGAAACCAGAATGGTATTGGGACTCCAAAAGGAATCTGAGTAGACAGGCATTGCTGAGTTTTTCCACTCAGTGTATAAGCATTAAGTCATGACCTTTTTGTCAAATCACAGTTGCATATAATTGTTCATTCTTCATTGACTCTAAACCTAAAAAGGGGTAGTTTTTCCCTGTATCTTAGGGTCTTAATTCTGAAGTTTCAGTGTCATACGCATGTAAAGCTATGACCAATTACATTTGTTATACTTTTCTAACATTTTTTTGTTGTTGTTAGAGGGTTATTATCCCTGATCTCTATGATGGAGTGGAATGGAATGACACTCTTTCCACATCTACTACACCATGCTAGAAATGATCATACTGGGTTATTTATTTGTTCAAGCACATTACCTATAAGCACTGTGCTGAATGTTGGTGATTAGGTGATGAACATGGGCTTCTTACCTGCTGAGCCAGCAGGCCAGTTATTCTAACATTCAATTAATCAATATTTGGGTGCTTGCTGTGTACTAGGTTGTGTACTAGGTGTCAGGGATACAATGGTAAAAAAAAAAGAATCAACTTTATTACTCAAATGAAGTTTATGATAAATAAACATGAAAATATATGCTTTAAAATAAAAGGAAAATGATGGAAAAAGAAAAACCTGATTTCTGTAGCAGATAATATCGTGGGGAACATAGATAGGGAAGATCTCTGTAAAGATTGGGAAATACATCTCTGAGGAAAAGATGTGAAAGTTGAAATTTGAAGAATAGGGAGAATTTAGTCCAGTAAAGAGGGAAAGAAAATTCTAAATAAACCGAAGATGTGCAGAGGGACTGAGAAAAAAAGACATTTCTTTTTTGGAGAAAGATGGAGAAAATGAGTACGGATAATAGTGTCATGAGATGGAATTGAAGGATGAGGGGGCTGAAGGTCAAGCTTTTGGGCATGGTAGGGCAAGGTGAGAAGCTGAGAAGCTAAAGAAATATTTTAAATGCCATGGGAAATCATGGAAAATTTCTGAGAGAGTTGGTGAACATAAACTTTTGGGTGTTTTTTATATCACTGTAGGTATTGTGGTGGTGAACAGATTGACAGAGGTAAAAATCAAAACAGAAATCAGAAGATCACTGAATTAGTTTTGGGGATAGTAGTGAAAGGGGAGGGGAAGATGTTTAAAGCATGTGTCTGGAATAAATGCACGCTCTATTGAAAAGAAATGTATATCAACATAATTATGTAATACAGGCTGAATATATAAGCATTAAGAGGGTAGTCAAGAGAATCTAGCTTCATATTGAAGAGAGAATCTACCTTCCTCATAAGGAAGACTTGAGAGCAGCTTGTTCTCCCACTGTGGGAAGTCAGTTCCTGTACCCCAGGGAGATGTAAGCAGGATTTGCTCTATGTTTTCTCCTGCAATCACTAAGTTCGCTACAGGAGAAAGGCTGCTTAATACAAGTACTTTCCCCTTATTCACGATTGTTTGTGGTTCTGATTAAACAGCCTCCTGGCAGGAGGAAGCCTTTTCTGGGAAGGGCAATAAGAGGTTTGCCATTTCCCAGAAAAACCTGGCAGTCACCAGGCTCTCCTAATAGTAGCTGATGAGTTAATTGTCCTCTCTAACAAGGTTTCCTCCAAGAGGCAGAAATAAACACTGGCAGGGGGTTGCATAAAAATAGCCAGGTGCTCTGCTCCAGCACTCCCAGGTCAGCAAGCAATGTGCAATTTGCTCTTCTTGCCTAGGGTAAATTTGCTGGCCCAGGTCAGGAAGTTTAAGTTGGTGAGGGGAGAAGGATTTAAAAGTAAATGAAAAGCCACAGTTTTCTCTCTACTTGTACATGATACAAGTGCACCTTGGCTAAAAGCACTCCTACCTTGTCATATAAACATCAGGCTTTCCCCTATTTACTAACCTGGCAGCTAGCTCTAGAGCAGAGGGCATCCACAGAGGGGCCAGCTCAGTTCATCTGACCCACTTTGCTGATCCTAATCTCCCCTTTCCCCTTTTGGAAGACTTTGCAGACTATTCTTTTGCTCAAAACTCTTAGGTTTCCCATCCAGTGTGACAAAGATTTCCCCTGGGATCTCAGGACCACATTATTTCTGATTTGCTTTTAGGTTTTGACTTGAAGATTAGCCAAATAATAGTTGCTTCCTGACATTCTAGGTCTAAGGGACCCTTCAACTAAGAGGGAATGGTAAAATGTTAGGCAATAGTTGTTTCAGTGTGTCTAGTCCAAAACAGAACACATGACATTTGTGTATGTCATCTCTGTCATTTTCTGTACATATGAAGTGTCTCTAATCAATCATGATGTATGTTCTTGCTGATTCCAAACATGGTCTCAGTCCTTCTAACATGGCCACCATTTTTTCTACCATCAATATTTTGGATTAGAGAGAAAAACTTACACATTTCTTAGTCATTACTTATATTTACAGATAAAAGCAGGGGCCAAGAGAAGATACCAAGAAGAATTTGATATCATAAATAATGCTCTTGTAGAGCCAGAATTAGAACCCAGGTCTCCAGAATTCCAGGATGGAGTTCTTTGTATTGAAAGTCATTGTATTTAGAAAAGTGAGTACTTTCAGAGCATTTTTTATGATTCACATTCTAAGGCTATATTGACAACTGTCCTGACTTATGGTGGTTATTCATTTGCTGAAAAATTTATTCTTTGTCTAACATAGCTAGGCATTTTGCATGATAGAATCCTCAAATGAAAAAATATATTTTGAGATTTCTCCTAAGGAGATAACTTCTGGATCAAGGGACCAGCAAGTTGGGTGCTGATTGACAGAATGGACAGTTGTAGAGGAAACTCATCAGCATACATAGACAATTAGGGAGCAGAGGGCACATAGAGGTCATGTAGTTTAACCTTCTAGTTCTTCAGATGAAACCTCAGAGACCTGTTCACTGTTACATAATTACCAGCATGGTTACCATCAATCAGAAAAGTAAAACAAAGAGTTTATATAATTTTCACAAGGCATTACTAGTGTTCCTTTATATACAGAGTTCCCTGTCCTTCCCAGGCACAGGGAAGACTTCCCAGCCTCTCTGCTCCTTGGAAGGAGCATCCCACTAATTTTCATCAATGAACAGTGGACAAAACTGACACACCTAGGCTGAGACAATGAAAATCAATACAGAACTTTCAGGTCATCTTTTTTCCTTCCAATAGTGATTGTGGAGAACTTCTGTGGCAATGATAAGGTTTCAGACAGAACCTGCTGGGATCAAATGTCACCTCTTATAAAGAAGCTGTTCTATGTGGATTGTGGAAGACACTGCCATTTGTTAAGCTATTGATATATTGGAGTTTATTTATCCCTACAGTAGAAGCTTATTCTTTCCTGACAAATGTAAACTACAAAGCAAGCATATCTGCTTTAAAACCACATCTTGCTGGATCTTTTTTTGTCTGTTATATTTAAATTATATCTAAGCTCTGCCAGTTAAGCCACTTCTAAATATCTCTGGGCCTTGTTTCCCATTAAATGTGAAATAAATATAGTGCTACTCACTTATGTCAGTTGTCAAAAGAATTAATAGAGAAAATAAATGTGAAGTTTGTGAATGATTGGAAGTGCTCAAACTTTCTCAGCCCTCTTCTAATTTGAAATTAATTGTAGGTTTCTCTGGACACACTGTACTTTTCTCAGGATTCACTCTTCCAGGGATCATGGGCTCAAATGCACACAGGGACCAGATAGTATGAAAAATCAGTGTTTTAGGGTAGACGTGGTGAATTAGAGAGCCCTGGATTGTTTTAGAGGGGGAAAGTACTGCTTTCATGTAGTGTGATTGTTACTATCTAGGACTGAAGGCCCATCATATAAGGGAGATCCCAGGAAACCTGAATTTTTTATGAAATGTTAAATGTGATTTTTGTTTTCATTTGGGAAAATCATTACTATATTATTGAACTTGGATTAGGGCAACAAAATTCAAGGCAAATATGGACACACTAAGGCCAGGAGCAGTGGTCTTGTAATCTTAGTACACTGGGAGGCCAAGGCCAGTGGATCTCTTGAGCTCAGGAGTTCAGGACTAGCCTGAACAAAGTGAGACCCTGCCTCTACTCAATAGAAAAATTAGCAAGGTATTGTGGTGGGCACCTATAGACCTAGCGACTAGGGAGGCTGAGGCAAGAAGATCACTTGAGCCTAAGAGTTTGAGGTTGCTATGAGCTATGACACCACAGCCCTCTACCCAGGTCAACAGAGTGAAACTTTCTCAAAAAAAAAAAAAAAGAAAGAAAAAAGTCAAACATATCTTCAGGCCAGTTAGGCTACTAATTTGTAGCACTGGAATTGATTTGTTTTTTATTTCAGATTAAAATGAGGGTACAAAGATTAGATTGCATTGTTTGTGTTTCTAAGTTCAGGTTCAAGTTGCAGTTGAGCCCTTTATCCAGTGGGTGTGCTGTATATCTTTACATTGAGCACATTAGGTAAGAGTTTACCATTCCCCATCTACCTCCCTTTTCTCCTTTTCTTCCTTCCCCCCCACTTGAATATACTTGTGTTTTTCTCTCGTATGACCAGATAGTTGTTTGTCTGTTGGTTTCATATTACAATAGAATATTTGCTTTTCCATTCTTGTGATACCTCAATAAAAAGAATGTGCTTCAACTTCATCTAGATAAATACAAAAGATGTAGAGTCTCCATATTTTTCATGGCTGAATAGTATTCCATGTTATACATATGGCACAGTTTAATAATCCATTCGTGATTTGATGGACACTTGAAAACAAGTCATTTTACCACAAGGACATTTGCACTAGAGTGTTTATTGAAGCTCAATTCACAATTGCCAAGACATGGAATTGATTTCTCATGTTAATACCCAGTCTATTGTGTGAAGGAACAATATTCATGTCAATGCTGGAGACTAGTCTGTGAGTTCTTGGAGGAAAGGAGTCTCATCTTTTCATTTCTGTGCTCTTCAATGTTCACTAACAACATGACACAAAATAGAAGGTGAGGGAGAAGGGGTACAGCAAGGCAGCTGAACAGAAACCTCTAGCAATCATCCCTTTCTAGGAACTACTGCATACAACTACTACCCTCAGAAACTAGCACCCTCAAGAGAACCAAAACTCAGGTGAGAAATCATATTACCTGGTTTTATTTAACATTGTATCAAGAAAAGAGTGCACAGATGAGGGCAGAAAAGCATTAGTGTACACAGCTATGATTTAATAAAAAAATGAAAAATTAAAAAGAAAAGAAAAGAAAAGATAGTCTTATGGTGCCTATGCCAGAATTGTGCAAGTGCATGGAGAGAGATTTAGATCAGCCCATCCAGAGGAAAATTCCTTGCTCCAAAACACAAGTTCTGTCTAGCCCCACAACTGGCTGATGAATGCAACATGGAAACTTAACTAAAATCATAAAGACAGTTGGGCCACAAAGGCTGAAGTAAATGAGCAATTTCTGTGGCTGTGCTGTTTAAGAGACAGTAGACATGGGGCACATGTGACCCAATGAGACAAAAGTGGCAGCAGCCAAGACAGCACCTGTGACATCCCTCCTCCAATTCATTAATTGCATGCCTATATCAAAATATCACATGTACTATATAAAGATATACATGTCTCTATAAACATTTTAAATAAAAATATTTAAAAAGGAGACAAAAATAGAATGAGGGATAAACTGAGTTAAATTAACAATGGCTTGTAAATGGTAGACTTTAGGAAGTGAGATCATTGATTTAAGCAACTTAAAAGTCATAGTATCTAAATCAATGAAGTAAATAGTGTGAGGATGGTCATTCAAACCAAATACAAAGAATTCCTCTTAGTGTGGTTTTCATTAAACTCTGCCCCAATCCCTCTCTACATTCCTACTTTGGAGGGCTGATGATTGGCTTTCACTTCAATGAAGTACAAAATCAAGAGGACATTGGAGAACCACCCAGACTCTCAACAGAAAGATTAATTTCCTGAGGCTCAGGAATCTAGGAGAATCCTCAAAGAGAGGGAAGGGTTTGGGTGGTTTATAAACATTCACTCTAAAATGTCTATTAATTAAAATTATTTTCTAGCATAATCATTATGTTAGCCCAGAAAGTAACTTTAAAAAAAATATGTTTATCTTGAAAGTATGGTGCCTGATAATAATAATCTTCTATGTATTTATTGAGTAAATACATCGTCTATGTATTTATTGGCTATGTGCCAATCACCAATGTTAAATTACTTATCCACAATATTGCGTTTAAACTTCAATACCTTTTGAAGTAGTTAATAGTACTTTCTATGAGAAAACTGAGGCTCAGAGCAATTAAATAACTTGTCCATCATAACAGATTTAGTAAATTGCTCATCACGAGTTCTAGCTCTATACTGTTTCAGAGGCAATGATATAGTCAAAAGAATTTTCTTTTTGCTATAAACAATGACCTCTTTATTCTAGAACAATTCATCCTTGCAACTGTAATGAGAGACATTGATAAAAACTATTCACTTCATATTGAAACTTCACGGACAACTCTAGTGACATATCATTAGGCTGATACATTTTCCTTCCTGAATCCTTGAATGCCTGGTAGCATCCACAGTATTTTACTTTCACATTTTCCCAGTTTTAGATGGGAAAATTTAAGCACAGGACAGTTAACCATCTTATCTATGATCTAGTTCATTTAAGTATTATAAAAAAGTAAAACCTAGGGTCTTATTTCAGTAAATTTTAGGTAAATGGTTTCAGTACGTTAAATGTGAGATCCACGCCAGTTTGTGTGTATAAATTGGGCATAATAATAGCTCTTATTTCATAAGATTGCTTTGACAATTAAATGAGATGATAAATTAAAATCCTTTTTAATCGATGCTATTAAATTAACACATAATAGGTTTCCAACAAATGCTAGTAATTTTTTATTATTACTAATATTGTTGCTACCTAATTATTTTAGTATTTATTCCTGAAACTAGCAAAACTAAAATATTGGTATGTATTTAACAAACATCATAGCTGATCAGTTAGGAGGTTAGAGAAAGGGAGAGGTTATGCAGGTTCTTTATGGTATAATGAGAGAATGTTTTCAAATTAAAACATAATATTTCAAGTTAAGAACTATTATGAAGTATTGTGTTAAGAGGCTCATCTACCAGGGTTCTCTTTCCTTCTACCCACACAATATTTAACCAAAAGCTTAACCACTGACAACAACTTTAGACTCGTAGCCTGGAGATGGTATCAGAGGAATGGACATTAACAAGATTTACTAACTAAGCTTTATCTGCCAGTTTCTTCCCCCACATTACGTTCTTAGAGACTTACATTCATTCTCCTTTGCCTATTTGCTTCACTAAAAATTTACTATTTATTGAAGATGCTATATAGCCTAGAATTCAACACCATCTCTTTGAGAACTACCCAATCCCTGGGTATCTCTCATGCATTTATAAAATATACATGTTAATAAAAATCTTCTGTTTATTTTTTTCTTGTTAGTCCGTCTTTTGTTTAGGGTCCAAATCCAAGGATTGGAGAAAGATCTACATCAGAAATGTAAATTATGCCATGAAATGGAAACACAAATAATTATCACCCTGTGGATGTTGAACAGTTTTTTGCAAATTTCAAATTTACAAATTCATGTGTAAAGCTATTTCATAATCTCTTATTTGATTATAAACACGTGAAACTTTGAGTTTTCCTTTGAACCAGTTGTAACATCCTATTGGTTCCCTTATTAATTAATGAGCTAAATAAAATATATGATGTATTCATTTTATATTTGCATGAAGCATGATTTTACTTTCAAATATATGTATGTATGTATGTACATATATATGCACACACACATACATACATACTTACATATCTTTTGAAAGTCAAACCCTTTTGAGTTCAAAGACATATTTCAACATTACTGCAGTATAACCTTAGGCAATCACTTAACTTACCATCCTGTGGGTTTCTTCTTTAGTAAAATGGTAAAATAATATCTAGATCACTCTACCCTCCTTGTGGGTAATTCTGAGAATCTCATAAAAATAAAATAGATATGAAATTGGTTTAGAACCACAGATCTCTATACAAATTCCACGGGTAGGAATTAATTCTAATTGATGAGCACAGGTGACTTACGGCTAGCGATTCATTAGTGGAGATAGAAATACAGGCAGGCTTCTTGCTACCTAACCTCCTGTCTGCTCTGGATCACTATGTTTTCTCATAAGGATCAGAACATGTTGGCCTAGAACAAGAGGAAGTAAAGTGATTGTGTGTGTTATCAACAAGATAATAAGCTCAATAAAGAGTCCATTAGGATAGGGCCTTCAGGACAAGAAGATTTCCTTTGTAAACAATCCCCCTTTGCCTCAGAGGCAACTATTTCTTTCTACACTGTTCTGGCCCACAGCAAACCCTGATGGAAGAGCCAATTCCTAAGGAATGAAGTTGCTGAATTCAGAGCTCACACATGCAATTTTCAAGTTTAAAAAAGCTCACCTTATCTTCCGTTTCTCTTCAACTTAACAGCTTGGAGCTGCTAAATTTAGTGAAACTACTTTGCCAGAGAAATGAACTCTTTAGGCCGAGAAACTTTGAAATGTAATAGCCGACCCCTTTCTGGTGCATGTAACATTCACTTTCATTACCTCACCTTCATCTGAGATATTTGCATCAGGTATTTTTAATTTATTTCCTTCCTTTACAAATATATCATACTCTAAATTTATATGCAACTTCATATTGGGTGGAAATCTCCGTTTCTAAACCTGAATGTGGGTCATTACAAAAGTTTTGAGATAGACAAAAATCAAGAAACATAAAACGCTCCACAAACAGAAATAAATGAAGCCCTCCCACCTCCTACACCGATAAGAAAGTTGAAACCTTCATAGGTGAATCAGAAAGGATGCTATTGACTATATATCTTGGAAGTAAAACAATGGAACATAACACAGTCTGCCTCAAGATTTTTGTAGTGACCCCTATAATATGTAGAGCCATTTGGGGGTGAAGTGAAAACAGCCCCTTCACCCTTGGAAGTTTTACTGAAAAATTAACTCATAATAGATTAATAAGAAAAAGATTATTTATTTTAACAGATATACACAGGAGTTTTCAGAATCAAAACTCAGTGATAGCAGGGAAATTTTCCATTTTTATGCTTAGGTTCAATACAACATGGACAGCCATGCAGAATTATGACTGGACCAAAAGGGCATGTCCTGATGGTAATAGAGTGAGTGTGGAAACCCAGCTAGGGTCTGTCTAGATTCTTCTTGGCCTCTCTGAATATGCATTGCTTCCTTCTGGGCTTGTGGCAGGAAGTCTTATTCCAGTCAAACAAAGTATGTCCTATAATTATTTTATGACTACTTTTTAGAAAGACTTACTTTGGAGTTTTATGACTGACTTTCAGGAAAAGGGGTTCTGCAATTATGACCTCCGTTGGGGACCAAAGCACTCCCCTTGGAGAGGAGGGATTCCAGTTTCCATGATTAACCTCAAAGAAGAATGGGACCGAGAGGGCAGAGAACAAGAGGTCAAAGAAGAACTTTTACTTTCTAGCCTTTGTCTTAGGGCAGGGTTCCCTGAGCCCCAACAGTTAACGTTAGACTACTGTGTCTCAATCATGGAGAAAGCAAAATCTTCTCAAGACATACTCCCCATTTTTCCCTATTTAATATAATTTTATTGTTCTACTTATCAGTAACATTTTACCAGCAGTGAAGTCATGAAAGAAGAGGGTCAGAAATGGGGAAAGAGGGATGGGAGAAGGAATAAAGAAAAGTAAGAATCTATCATCATTTGGCTTGTAGAACTCACCTTTGACAACTAGCTGAGTAAAAACCCTGAGAAATGATGAGTCCTCCCTGGCCTTCAGCATTCCCATTGAACCAGAAGAGGCTTCAGGTTGTATATGACTCTGAAGATTGAGTCTAGAACATGAAACAACTGATCACAGAAAGGCATTTCAAAGTATTCCAATGCAGAGGCACTCTCCATGAGTTCCATCTGGAGAAGGATATTTACTACCTCTGGGTGTGAGAAGAGACCAAAGCACTATAGAACTCACAAGATACTAAATGGATTACTGAAGCTCCTTGTAGGCCACTTTCCTGGCTGCTAATTTATCAACCTTGAATTACCCTTTGTATTACATGACTATGTGCGTAAAGTAAAATGCTGTGTGGAATGAAACATTGAGCTGCATTTAGGAAGCCTTTTTATAGTGGAGTTTAAGGGCTGCTATGTATCTATTTCAGGGAAATATTCAGGGTTCCCAGGGGAGCACAGGAGAAGGATGGCACTGGGAGGGAGGATCTAGTCCTATGTCCATTGTTCTAAATATTGAACATTCTCTGGAGTCAAGAAGAGATTGACAAGATGGAATAATGCTCAAGAACTGAAATTCTCAGGGTAGGTCTGGAAGTTGTATCATCATCATCACCTTCCACTTCATGAATCTTCTTTTCTCTCAGCTTCCCTATTTTTGTTAATGGCATTATCATTCATGGAAACCACCTGGCTGACATTAAACATAACCCCATCACCCCCATCTTATCAGTTGCAACAATACCATGGATTATTATTAATTCTGTATTTCCTTCCCCCCCATGCCCATTGTTTTATTACCATTGCCTACCTTACTTTGGGAGATTATTTTCTTGTACTTTAGGTGATAGGGACTAATGCTATGTTTTATGAATAAAAACATTTACCTATTGCAACCAAGTTCCTCCAGCTGAAGCCAGACCTGTCTGATCAAAGATCCTTGACAAACTATCAATATGATGCCCTCTGTTGGGGGAGCCTCCCTTAATCTTGTTAGACAAAATTTCTCCTTTGACTATTTTATAGAAAGAATTAGGATTTAATTGGAATGTCTAATAAAAACTTAATTATCATATACTAATTTTTACTGTAGATATTTGAATATCTCCCCAGATATAAATTTAACCTCCAAAATATTCTTGACAATTTTATGTTCCCCAAAATACATTGTATAGAGTTTTTTACATATTAATTGCCCAGGTAGCTTTGGTAAATAAATAAAATATAAGGCTAAGGTAGGTAAGGGGTTGCTAGTGACAGCTTAGTGATGAGGTTTTAGAGATGCAATTGATATATATCCCAGCCTCTATGATATATCCTTTAAAAGAAAGGGTACAGATCCCTTTTAAAGCATGAGCAGCTATTGGAAACAAGCCCCAAGTACCAGAGGAGCACAGACATGATATTTTGACATGGAATGGAATCAGATTAAGATTTTAGTGACCTGACACCTGGTCCTAGCTGTTCTCCTAATTCTTGTATGATTAGCAGAGCATCACTTAACATTTTGAGACCTCCTTGTCCTCATCTGCCAAATGATAAGCTTGGACTGCATTAAGTTTCATCCAGCTCGAACCTCAACAAGCCTTCAGTGTTCCTTGTGGCAATAAGAAGGATAGAAACACGGTCTGGGCAGAGTGTACTACATTAGTTCATTCTGACTCTTTCATTCTCAAAAGAGGTAAAAAGGGCATCCTGTGCTCTGGGCATGAAGGCAGCTTTAATTGCTGTCCTCTTTTTGTACTTAATATGTCACAGTAGCTTGTAAACTACAACTGAGTGGTTGGTGATGGGGTCTGCTCAAATGTACTCCATTGACGATCAATTTGCTATCCTGCAGCTATTCAAGATTGCACCTCATTTAGGCAAAGGATGAACTGTTGCAAGACAAAAATCTCTGTCTACATTACTGAAGTAGGTCATTTTTCTACTGTTACTCAAGAAGCAGGTATTGTTGAATTCCCAGGTACTCAAAAGGCTACATTAGAGTTTGCTTGATACATGTACTTGGTGCCTAGGGAAATTATTTCAGGGTCCCGATGGGGCTCATTTGGGATAAAGAGACTCCTGACATAGGCCAAATGAAGGTCACTGATTTATAGTCAAAAGATTCCTGAACATAACTAAAGGCTATCATAATCTGCAATAAAAGGAAGCAATCTTTTATTTTTCTCAACACATGTACTAATAATGAAATATTTATCACAGTGCTAAATACACAAAAATATGTGTCAAATGGTGCAATGTATTAATTCAACAAGTTTTTATTGAGCTGGGAATTTTGTATTCAAATGTTTTGATTTTCTATTACAACTTAAAAATCCACATCAAACTCAGTAGCTTAAAATAAGCCCTACATTATCTCTCAAAGTTGGGGGCTGAATGGATTCAGATGGATGGTTCTTCTGTCAAAAGAGTTTGGTCAAATGGAAAGTTGTCAGGGTTTGGCTCTCTAAGATGACTCACTCACATGATGCTAGCTATTGGCCTCCTGAGATATCAGTGAGAGCTGTCAACTGGGGTGTCACAGTTCTTCATTTCAACTCTACCTGGGTTGGGTTTCTAACATAATAATACATGAACTTCTAGAGTCAGGAATGAGAAGTTGCCAAATGTTGTCCTCAAAAGTCTGAGGACATCACTTCTTCTATATTTTATTGATCAAATCCAGTCAAGAAGTCAGCCCAGATTAAGGAACAAAGGAAATAAACTACATCTTTTGATGGAAATAATGGCGTGCACATATGAGGATGGGGAGGATGTTTGGGAACATCTCTGGAGAGTTGACTAGATTTTTTTTTATTACCTGAATTATTCTCTTAAATTCTTAACTAGAACTGAAATACAAAGAGTTGTAACCACAAGAATGGTTAAAATTAAAGACTGACAGTAACAAGTGTTGATGAATTTTTCTTGTAGTGGGAATTCTCCTACATGCTGGTGAGAATGCAAAGTGGCATGATCTCTTTGGACAATTGTTTGGTAACTGTTTAAAAATTTAAATGAGAAAGACACATTTAATCTATAGTGAAAAAAAGAAAGCTAGTCATTGCTCAATGCCATAGATGATGGTACAATGGGGGGATTTAATTGGAAAGGAAGGTCACTAAAAAATCCTTTCAAAGTGAGGAAGATTTTTCATACCTTGATTATGGTGGTGGTTACAAAAATGTATTAAGTCATTAAGAATCTTAAAACTGCACAATTTAAATGAGTGTAATGTGTTCCATATAAATTATAGCTCAATAAAACTTATTTTGTAAATAAGGTTCTAGGTCTACTTTTAGGTGTCCTGAGTTCTCAATGTTACTGATGAACTGGGGGAAGGGTAGGTCACTTTTCTCCTGAGTCAAACCAGAAATTACCTGGCTTCATTAAATTACTTAACTCTTCACTGTTTCTTTAGCAGACATACTTCCTACTGTTGTTCTGCCCTAGGTGACCAAATTTACTTTATTTCCCTAGATTAGCAGTATCACAGGGTTTCCATGTATACCATACATTTTTCAAAAATATTTGGGTAGCAAAACTGGAAGGAAGATAAATACATCACAGCAATGTGATGTGAACCCCTTGAGAGCTTACATTGCTTTTTATCTACCATGTGTAATGTGAGAAAGAAGGACTGCTACTGCCTTAACTGAAAAAAAAAAAAAAGAATAAATTGACTTAGCAAAAAATAGTACCTATAGAAGCTACTTTTGTGTAGGAAAAAAGAAATGAAAAGAAATAAGAAAATATACATCACAGTCAATTGTGCACAAAGAATTAAAAGACATGGTTACTAAGGGCATTGAGTGGGAGTTTAGTGAACAGAATGCAGGTGTAGTAATACTTCTTTATGAATAGATTTATTTATAGTTTAACATTTTACCGTATTAATCTATAATATAACTAAAAATAATTAACAAGAATGAGGAGAGATAAAATAGACCACAAACAGAAACAAATGACCCTTAGTGTGCAACAGGATAATCTAGAATTTCATTACATTGCAAATTCTTGATCTCCACTACAGAAATTAAATAAGACAGCATGAGTTCCACAGATATGATTTTAAACAAGCTTCTAAGAAAATTCAGGCAGGGGTGGTCTAACCATCATAGTTCAAGAAACTCCTGTTATGGAGAAAAATAATAGCAGTAACTTATTTATTTTCAGGTACGGAAAAAATATCCAACTGATAAAATATAAGTTCTGGTAAATTGACAACTTTCATGGCTAATATTTTCTCTCCTACTATTAAGTTCATTTAGAATAAAAAATTCACCCATTACTGTATACTTTCCATGCACTATGACATTTAAATCTTACATCAAGTTTATGAGGAAACTGAAGCTGCATGATCATGTGATGTGTTAATCAGTACCTCAATAAGTGGAAGAGAGGGGGATTCTGACTTTGAGAATTGAGTTCGACATCTATACTATATGCCACTGTCTTGAGAGAAGAGACATAGATATAAGAGCAGAATTGATGCAATTCAAGTCTAAAAATAATGGAATAGTACTATTATGCAGAAATTTGAATATGCATTAGGTAAAAATGGGAATGGAGATGGTAGAAATGGAGGTGGAGATGGATGATTTTAGTGGGGGAGCAATGAAGAAAGACAAAGAGGAGTCATATATCCACCAAAGCATGATTTAAGTGAGATAGATTATAACCATTCTTAAGCAAAGAATATTATACTGAGCCTTGAACTCTTGTTTCATTACAGGTATCTCCTGATGTTGAGTATGCTCACTGATACTTCTGATTCTCAAAGTATCTAATTAAAAAATAAGGATACAGGTTCAGTGCCTGTAGCTTAGTGCTTATGGTGTCTGCCACATACACCATATACAGGTTGATTGCCTGCCATATACAGGTTGATTTGAACCCAGCCTGGGCCTGCCAAACAATGAAAGCTACAACAAAAAAATAGCTGGGCATTGTGGAGGGCACCTGTAGTCCCAGTTACTTGGGAGGCTGAGGGAAGAGAATTGCTTAAGCACAATAGTTTGAAGTTGCTCTCAGCTGTGATGCCACAGACTCTACCGAGGGTAACATTGTGAGACTCTGTCTTAAAAAAAAAAAAAAAAGAAAAGAAAAAAAGAAAGAAGAAAAACAATGCCAGGCTATATATGTCATAAAAGGAAATAAGGAATGGGAGATAGAAAACTCACTCATTGTTCAAATAAGGAAGTATTAAAGCAATTTAGGGTAAAATGTCATGAATTTATGAGCCTAAAGAACTAGAACATCTCTTAATTAGATAATTTTACACATATTACAAAAAAGTGGAGAAGGGGTGCAGTAAAACAGTAGAATAGGACTCTCCAGAGATTGTCCCTGGCAAAGACATCAATTTCAACAACTACCCACACCAAAAAATACCTTTACAAGAGCTAATGAAACCAAGTAAGAAATCATACTATCTGGTTGGGGTGCGATAATAATAATAATAAAATACATAGAAGAGATTAGGAAGGATAGCTTTATATTATCCTTGCCACCTGTTCCCTGACCCCAGGCAATACAGCACAGACAATTGCTTGGGAGAAATATAGGGAAGTAAGCATAGAACTTTGTCTTGGACCCCAACACTGAGCCCACCAAAATAAAACTGAGCACTAGACAGGTCTCCATGCCTGCAGACTCTAGGCCAGGATGCAGTGACTAAGCCTCCCAATCCCCCTGGAACTGGGTAGGATCCCAGAGACCCAGGAGATAAGCCTGACAAGCAAACTCAATCTCCTGTCATCATTACTGTGAGACTGTCTTCAGTGGACCCAGGGTCCAGATAGCCCTCAGGGGTAGGAAGGACTCATTGGCTTCAGGCTTCTGGCTCATCTCAGTACCACACTGAATGTAGTAGCCATGGGCTGAAACCATATCAGGCAGCCTGACCAGAATATCTGAATAGGCTAACTGTTAAAGGGATTTTCTAGGCAAAGTCAGTCAGTGAAGACAGAAATAAATACCTACTTCTTCAAATGAGTAGGTATTAATGCACAGTCATAAGAATAAAGAAGAATCAGGGAAACAGACATCACCAAACAAAAATAAAGTGGTAGTGACAAACCCTAAGGAAATAGGGATGTATGAAAAATGCCTGAAAAATTTTTAAAAACAATTGTTTTAAGGAAATTCATCAAAATTTAGGAAAATAGAGAGAATTAAACAAAATAAAGAAGCAATGTATCCAAATGAAGAAATTTAATAGAGATATTTGAATAGTTAAAAAAGCAAACAGACAAACAGGAATCCTGGACCTGAAGAATATAATACATGAAATAAAAAATGCATTAAATATCAGAATAGATGAAGAAGAATTTTTAAAATAGAATACAGGCTATCTGAAAATACATAGAGAAAAAAAGGAAAAAAGAAACAAAATGAAGCTTACAGAATTTATGACCCAGCATCAAAATAAAGGTATGATTATCCCAATATAGTATAGGAAGGTCAAGGTCTCTGACCAGTTTTAATCCAAACAAGACTACCTCAAGTTATATTAAAATTAATCTGTCAAAAATCAATGACAAAGAGAATACCTTAAAAGCAGCCATAAAAATAAGAAAATGGCATATAAAGCAGTTCCAAAGTGTCTAGCAGAAGACTTCTATAAAGAAATCTTACAGGCAAGGACAGAGTGCAGTAATGTATTCAAAGTGCTGAAGGAAAAGGAAAGAATACTGTCATCATCAAATCTGTCCCTCAGAAACAGAAAAGAAATGAAGGTTCTTTTTCCACAATACAAAAGTTAAAAGAGTTCGCCACCATCAGATCCTCAAATGTATCTTAAAAAATGATAACAGAAGTTCTTCAAGCTGAAAGAAAAAGACACTAATGAGTAACAACAACAACAACAAAATCTGCGAGTACAACACTCACTGGTAAAATTAAGTACACAAATTCAAAGTATTCATTCTGTAATGTTGTTATGTATATCACTTATATCATTTATATAAAAGTTAAAAGACAGAACTATTAATAATAGCTACAATAATTTGTTTAGAAACATTCAATAGAAAAAGATGTAAACTGTAACATAAAAAATTCAAAATGTGATAGGCGAAGTGCAGTTAAAGTATAGAAATTTTAATCATAGTGAAGGACTGAGAATTCAAGCAAATTAGCAAAGAACAACTAAACAACCAAATTAAAAATTTGGCAAAAGACATGAACAGAAACATTCAAGGTATACTAGAGAGTTGTTTTCTGGAAAGACATACAATATTGACAAACCTTTAGCTTGACTAATGAAGAGAAAAAGGAAAAAGTCTTAAATGAATAAAATCAGAATACACAAGAAGATATTACAACTTACACCATACAAATACAAAGGATCATGAGACTACTATGAACAATTACATGTCAGTAGTTAGGATCACTGTCCTAGAAGAGTTAACAAATTATTTGACAGAAGCAACCTACCAGGATGAATACTAGAGAAATAGAAGATCTGAACAGACAAATATTTAGTAAGGAGATTGAATCACTAGTTACATGTTTTCTGTAAGATAAAAGCCCAAGACCAGATGTCTTCAATGTTGTATTCTACCAAACATGAAAATAAGAACTAATACCAGTTATTCTAAAATTCTTGTAAAACTTGAAGAGAAGGAAATACTTCCAAAGTAATTTAATAAAGCCAGCATTACCCAATAATAAAGCAGGGTAGGAATACAGCAAGAAAAGGAAATTACAGGTTAGTATCTCTGGTCAATACAAACGTAAAAATTTTCAAAAAGTATGGCCAAACCAAATTCAACAGCACATTAAGAAGAACATTTAAAATGATCAAGTAAGATTCATTCCAGACATGCAAGAATGGTTCAACATCCACAAATCAATAAATGCAATAAACGTGGTATATCATATTAACAAAATGAAGGACAAAAACCAGACAGACATTTCAATACAGAAAAATCATTTCACAAAATCCAACATACTTTCATGATGAAAACCCTTAACAAATTAACCATAGAACAAGTATACGTAAACACAGTAAAGGACAAAAGTGCAAGTAATATCATATTTATAGGAGAATAGTTCAGAGTGTTTCCTGTAAGATCCAGAATAAGACAAAGATATCCACTGTCACCACTTCTATGCTGTGGTAGTAATGGAAGTGCTAACTAAAGCATTTAGGTAAGAAAAAGAAATAAAAGCTGTGCAAATTTATTTTTTTTAAGGCATGTGAATTTTTTAATGTTAAGTATGTCTTTTATTTTTTTCACTTATGCATAATCAACTCTACCCACAGAACAAAGATACATTTTTATTGCATAAATGAGAAATTTAGTTTATTTTTTTTAATTTTTTTAAATTTTTATTAAATCAGAATTGTGAATTTTAAAAGAAGGAGTTAAATTATCATTATTGGCATAGAAAATTATCTTGTTTATAGAAAACCTTAAAGACTCAATGAAACAAGTTAGAACTAAAAAAATAAATTCATTAATGTTTCAGGATACAAAATCAATATTCAAAAATGAAGGGGGGAGGTGCAAGATGGCCAACTGGAGCAAGTTTTAGACAGAAGCTCCCATCCAGAGAGAAGGATAATGACCAGAAAGTGCCCAATAAAGCTGAAGACTGGGAGCTGAGCTGAGAGAGAAGAGTGATAACTGCATGTCTCTTTTGCTGAGGCAAGCTGCCACTCCCAAGAAAGCAAGTTTCAGGTACAAAACTCATCCCAAAGGAAAAGTGCCTGTCCTGGCCCCCAAGACATTTGTTTTTTTTTGTTTTTGCTCTCTGTAAGTTTTCTACAAGTGAGCAGGGAACTGAAGACTTCTTGTCTTATCCCATGGGAGAGAGGTGCAGGAAGTGAGGACCACTTCTCCAGAGGGACCCTGCTGTGAACCTGAGCATCCTCTTGCCAGCCATGAAAGTTGAGCTAACGTTTTCCCTGCCATTTTGAACTTCCAGTTCACCCTTCCCCCCTTGCCTGATGATCCAGAAGCCTAAGCCCTGCAGAGACCAGAATGTCTGCAGTTCGTTGCAAGGTCTGGGCACTGCAAGGATTGTTATAGAAAAGCTGTACTATAACAGTGAGCCCAGCAGTAGTGCAGACAAAGTGGGGAGGCTATTGAGCTTGGCTCTGCAAAAGTGCAGACTAGCTATAGGAGGAGGCCTGCAAGCAGCACTCTGCTGCTGAACCAAGAGCCCCTTGCCCCACCCTGCTGGAGCCTCGCATCCTGCACTCCACCTTACTAGAGCTGCACACCATGTGCCCCACACTGCCAGAGTCACTGGTCACACAACAGCCCTGCCAGAGCTGCTGGGTGCCTCAACCTGCCCGTACAACTCGCTGAGCATACGCCTTGCTGCTGGAGCCAAGCATTGTGCTCCCAGAGCCACCTCCCTGGATGTGGGACACACCTGGGAACTGTGCAGAGACACCTCCCATGAAGATTCAGTAACAGTAGAGTGATCCCACCAGGGTCTATTCTTAGAGGACTGCCTCTGAGGACTTCCAGAGGAAGCCATACCTCACCCCATATGGATACCAGTGTTGCAGAGGAGCTGGAGCAAAGGTGCAATGACTGAGGGAGAAAATCATTTGCTGATTTGTTATCCTCAGATTTGGATTGAGCTCAGGTACAACACTCCCCAGTTGCCATTGAGTACCTGAGACAGGCAGGCCTCAGCTCCCCAACCAGCTGGCAGCAGAGGGTGATGGCCGGGTGAGAGGGCATTGACTTTCCTTTGACTCTGGCAGCACAAAGCCCTGGCACATCTGCTTATTGGAGTGAGAAGGACCTCATCCCGTGGGGATACCAGTGACTGGGCATGAAAGAGGTGTAAGGTAGGGAAAGAGACCCCAGCCCTCAGGTCCAACTCTGCTACTGGGTAGGACTTTCTGACTCCACAGAGCACCAGACCAAGTCACATATGAACAGCCATCTAGTTGCTTTCAAACACTCCCACTTGAGAATTTGTACTGACTGGATCAATTGGTTTGGAACTTCTGACCTGGGCCAATCACCCAAGGACCCTCTTGGGTAGTAGCCTGGTTATGTGGTATCAAAAAGAGTTTTCCACTTACAGTTGTTTCCCATGGGGGATTGAGTATCTTAGTTGCTTGTATTTCTCCACAGATAAGACTTCAGCCCAGAGTCACTAACTCACTAGGTTTGGACAAAGAACAACTGAATACAAGCCAGAACCACTTAACCCCACCACACCAAGCAGGTCGCCAGAGCCTCAGACTGTAATACTGTACAGGTCTTTTGCAAAGCTGTAGGGGAAAAAGCTACAGTCACCAGTCCCAGGTCCTTGGCAAAGGGCTGGTTAATCACAACTCCAGGAGACCCCAATCCAATTTCACCTTAGCTGCCCATCTAGGCAAATGGTGAAAAATAATCATGGGGTGGAATCAGCAGAAAAACTCTGGCAACATGAATAATAAGAGTAGATCAACTCCCCCAAGGAATGGAAAAACAGACACACCAGATGATCCCATTCATAAACAAATTGTTGAGATGTGAGAAATCAAGTTCAGAATTTGGATGGCAAATAAGATTAACAGAATGGAGGTAAATATGGAATTAGAATTTTGAAGAGTAACTCAAAAGTTATCTCAAGAATTTGATGAATTCAAAGATGAAATCATCAAAGATTTTGACACATTGAAGCAAAAATTTGCAGCCCTCAAAGATCTAGGAACTACAGTAGAATCCCTCAGTATCAGAATGGAGCAGGCAGAAGAAAGAATCTCTGACATTGAAGACAAAGCTTTTGAATGCTCCCAAATGCTCAAAGAGGAAGAGAAGTGGAGAGCAAAAATAAACAATTCCCTGG
This sequence comes from Perodicticus potto, assembly GCA_963574655.1. NCBI lineage: Eukaryota > Metazoa > Chordata > Mammalia > Primates > Lorisidae > Perodicticus > Perodicticus potto. Next base: position 40,023 of record CAUYRH010000267.1, read on the forward strand.
GAAAATTATGGGACCACTCCAATAGAGCAAACATCCACCTTATAGGAATCCCTGAAAGGAGAAGAGGTTGCTTCAAAAAGCAAAGATGCTCTATTCCAAGAGATAATTGAGAAGAACTTCCCAAACATGGCAAGAGATTCAGAAATCCAGATAGCAGACAGTTTCAGAACTCCAGCACAAATCAGTCCAAATAAAACAATGCACAAATCAGTCCAAATAAAACAACTCCTAGAAACATTATAAGTAACTTTGCCAAAGTTAGTACGAAGGAGAAAATTCTGCAAGCAGCCAGACATAAGAGACATAAGAAAACCATAACCTACAAGGGGAAGAAAATTAGAATGACTGCAAATCTCTGTGCTAAATCCTTTCAAGCTAGAAGAGGGTGGTAATCCACCTTTAATTTCCTTAAACAAAATAACTTTCAACCCAAGATCCTGTATTGAGCTAAACTGAGTTTCATTTATGATGGAGAAATTAAATACTTTAATGACATTCACATGTTGAAGAAATTTGCCATAACTAAACTAGAACTCCAGGATATTCTCAGACCTCCAAAATGACCAGCACAATCCTCCACCACAAAAGTAAACTCACTCAGAAACTTTTGATCAAATTCCAACTTCCACAGTGGTGAAAGGTTTAAAAACTTTGATACCCAAAATTCTACCAGGCTTATCAATATTCTCAATTAATGTGAATGGCTTAAACTGTCCTCTAAAGAGGTACAGGTTGGCTGACTGGATACAAAAACTCAGGCCAGATATCTACTGCATACAAGAATCTCATCTTACCTTGAAAGATAAATATAGACTTAGGGTGAAGGGATGGTCATCTATATTTCAGGCAAATGTAGATCTGAGAAAAGCAGGTGTTGCAATTTTATTCACAGATCAATAGGCTGTAAACTAACAAAAGTAAGGAAAGGTAAGGATAGTCACTTCATATTTGTTAAGGGCATCACTCAAAATGATGAGATTTCCATTATTAATATTTATTCACCCAACCAGAATGAGCCTCATTTTATAACAGAGACTCTAACAGTCATGAGCAACTTGATTTCCTCCAGCACCATAATAGTTGGAGATTTTTGCATCCCTTTGGCAGTGTTGGATAGATCCTCCAATAAGAAACTAAGCAAAGAAATTGTAGACCAAAACTTAACCATTCAACAATTGGATTTAACAGACATCTACAGAACATTTCATCCTAACAAAACCGAATACACATTCTTCTCACCAGCCCATGGGCAGCCTCGAAAATTGATCACATCTTAGGTCACAACTCTAACCTCAGGAAATTTTAAAGAATAGAAATTATTCCTTGATTTTTTCAGACCATCATGTAATAAATGTTGAACTCAGTAACAACAGGAATCTGCATACTCATACAAAAGGATGGAAACTAAATAACCTCATGCTGAATGATAGCTGGGTCATAGATGAGATTAGGAAGAAATTACCAAATTTTTGGAACAAATCAATAATGAAGACACCAATTACCAGAACCTCTGGGATACCGCAAAACAATCCTAAGAGGGAAACTTATACTGTTGCAAGCTTTCCTCAAATGAATGGAAAGAGAGGAAGTCAACAACATAATGGGACATCCAAGCAACTGGAAAAGGAAGAATATCCCAACCCAAACCCAGCAGAAAAATATGAATAAGTAAAATTTGAGCAGAATTAAATGAAATTGTAAGCAAAATAATTATACAACAGATCAATCAATCAAAAAGTTGGTTTTCTGAAAAGATCAATAAAATAGGTAAACCTTTAGCCAACTAAGCCAGAAATAAAAGAGCTAAATCTCTAATTTCATTAATCAGAAATGATAAAGGAGAAATAACAACAGACTCCTCAGAAATTTAAAAAATCCTTAATGAATATTTCAAAAAACTTCATTAGTGTATAATTTGTTTGATGTGTTGCTGGATTCTGTTTTCTAGGATCCAAACCAACATAAGTAAGGAAATATAAAGATGGTCACTTCATATTTGTTAAGGGTAACACTCAACATGATAAGATTTCAATTATTATCCTTTATGCATCCGACCAGAATTCGTCTCAATTTTTAAGGGAGACTCTAACAGACATGAGCAACTTGATTTCCTCCAGAACCATAACAGTTGGAGATTTTTAACACTCTTTTGGCAGTATTGGATAGATCCTCCAGAAAGAAGCTAAGCAAAGAAGTTTTAGACTTAAATTTAAGTATTCAACAGTTGGATTTAACAGACATCTACAGAACATTCATCCTAACAAAACTGAATACACATTCTTCTCATCAGCCAAAGGAACATACTCCAAAATCAATCACATCTTAGGTCAGAAGTCTAACCTCAGCAAATTTAAAAGAATATAACTTATTCCTTGCATCTTCTTGGACCATCATGGAATAAAAGTTGAACTCAATAACAACAGGAATCTGCATATGCATACAAAAACATGGAAACTAAATTAGCTTATGCTGAATAATAGCTGGGTTATAGATGAGATTAAGAAGGAAATTACCAAATTTTTGGAACAAAACAACAATGAAGACATGAATTATCAGCACCTCTGGGATGCCACAAAGGCAGTCTTAAGAGAGAAATTTATAGTATTGCAAACCTTCCTCAAGAGAATGTAAAAAGAGGACATTAACAACTTAATGGGACATCTCAAGCAACTGGAAAAGGAAGAACATTCTAATCCCAAAACCAGCAGAAGAAAAGAAATAACCAAAATTAGAGCATAATTAAATGAAATTAAAACAAAGGGATTGATTATACTACAGATCAATAAATCAAAAAGTTAGTTTTTTGAAAAGGTCAATAAAATAGATAAACCTTTAGCTAGCCTAACCAGGAAAAAAAGAGTAAAATCTCTAATTTCATCAATCAGAAATGGTGAAGACAAAGTAACAACAGACTCCTCAGAAATTCAAAACATCCTTTTGAATATTACAAGAAACTTTATTCTCTGAAATATGAAAATCTGAAGGAAATTGACCAATACTTGGAAGGATGCCACCTCTCAAGACTCAGCCAGAATGAATTGGAAATGTTGAACAGGCCTATATCAAGTTCTGAAATAGCATCAACTATATGAAATCTCCCTAAAAAGAAAAGTTCAGGACTAGATGGCTTCACATCAGAATTCTACCAAACCTTGAAATAGGAACTAGTACCTATATTACTTAACCTTTTCCAAAACATAGAAAAAGAAAGAATACTTCCCAACACATTCTATGAATTCAATATCAACCTGATTCCCAAACCAGGAAAAGACCCAACAAAAAGAAAATTATAGACCAATATCTCTAATGAATATTAATGCAAAAATATTCAATAAGATCCTAGCAAACAGAATCCAGCAACAGATCAAACAAATTATACATCATAAGCAAGTGGGTTTCATCCCAGGGTCCTAAGGATGGTTCAGCATATGAAAATCTATAATTATAATACATCACATAAACAAATTAAAAAACAAAAACCAAATGATTCACTTAATAGATGCAGAAAAAGCTTTGATAATATCCAGTATCCTTTTATGATTGGAATGCTTAAGAAAATATGTATAGAAGGAACATTTCTTAAACTGATAGAGGCCATCAACAGGAAACCCACAGCCAATATTGTATTGAATGGAGTAAAATTAAAATCATTACCACTCAGATCAGGAACCAGGCAAGGTTGCCCATTGTCTCCACTGCTTTTTAACATTGTGATGGAAGTCTTTGCCATTGCAATTAGGGAAGAAAAGGCAATGAAGGGTATCCAAATAGGATCAGAGGAGATCAAACTTTCACTCTGTGAAAATGATATGATTGTATGCCTGGAAAACCCCAGGGACTCAACTACAAAACTCCTAGAAGTGATCAAGGAATACAGCAGTGTCTCAGGATAAAAAATCAATACTTGCAAATCTGTAGCCTTTATATATACCAACAATAGTCAAGGTGAAAAAACAATCAAGGACTCTATCCCTTTTACAATAGTGCCAAAGAAGATGAAATATCTAGGAGTGTATCTAACAAAGGACGTGAAAGATCTCTACAAAGAGAACTATGAAACTCTGAGAAAAGAAATAGCCAAAGATGTTAATAAATGGTAAACATACCATGCTCATGGCTGAGAAGAATCAGCATTGTTGAAATGTCTATACTACCTAGAGCAATCTACACATTTAATGCAATCCCTATTAAAGCATCTCTGTCATACTTTAAAGATCTGGAAAAATTAGTACTTCATTTTATATGGGAACAGAAAAAAACCTCAAATAGCCAAGACATTACTCATAAATAAAAATAAATCAGGAGGAATCATGCTACCACACTTCAGACTATACTATAAATCTATAGTGATCAAAATAAATTTGCAAAACTGTAGCCTTTATATATACCAACAATAGTCAAGGTGAAAAAACAATCAAGGACTCTATTGGTACTGACACAAAAATAGAGAGGTAGGTATAAAGAACAGAAGTGAAAACAATGAAAAAACCCAGACACTTATTGTCATTTGATCTTTGATAAGCTTAGCAATAATATAAATTGGGGGAAAGATTCCCTCTTTAACAAATGGTGATGAGTGAATTGGCTGGTGACTAGAAGACTGAAACTGGACCCACACTTTCTCCTCCAACAAAAATGGACTCTCATTGGTTATATGACTTAAACTTAAGACACAAAAATTCAAAAATTCTTGGAGACCATGCAGGGGAAACACTTGGAAAATTGGCCGGGAAGAATACTTTATTAGGAGAACCCCCTGGGCAATTGAAGCAACATCAAAAATATGTTACTGGAATCTGATCAAACTAAAAAGCTTCTGCACTTCCAAAAACACAGTAAGTAAAGCAATTAGATAGCCATCAGAATGGGAGAGGATTTTTGCAGGTTATAGTTCCAACAAAGGTCTCATAACCAGAATCCACAGAGAACTGAAACTTTTTAATAAGAAAAGAAGAAGTGATCCCATTCAATTGTGGGCAAGAGACATGAACAGAAGTTTCTGTGAAGAAGACATGTGCACAGTCTAAAGACACATGAAAAAATGCTGATCATCTTTAATCATCAGAGAAATTTAAACTAAAACCACTTTGAGATACCATCTGACTCCATTAAGAGTAGCCCACATCACAAAATCCCAAAACCACAGATGTTGGTATGGATGTGGAGAAAAGGGAACACTTCTGCACTGCTGGTGGGAATGCAAGCTAGTATGTTCCTTTCAGAAAGAATTCAGGAGAAGACTCAGGGATCTAAATGTAGACCTGTTGTTTGATTTTGCAATTCCTCTACTTGGTGTGTATCCAAAAGACCAAAAATCACTGGGAAACAAGTGATTTGCATCATATTTTTCATTGTAGCTCAATTCATAATTGCCAAGTCATGTAAGAAACTCAAGTGCCCATTGAACCATGAATGGATTAATAAATTATGGTATATGTATACCATGGAATACTATGCAGCATTAAAAAAGATGGAGACTTTACCTCTTTTATGTTTACATGGATGGAGCTGGAAAATATTCTTCTTAGTAAAGTATCTCAGGAATGGAAAAAATATATCCAATGTGTCCAGCAGTACTAGGAACCAATTTATAATCACTCACACTTTCATATGAAAGATGAATCACAACTATAGCCCAGGATGAAAGAGAGAAGGGGAGGGGAATGGCAAGGGAGGTGGTGGTTTAATTGAGGGTGGGTTAATGGCGGGACCACACCTATGGAGAATATTGCAAGGGTACAAGTCAAATCTATCAAGTATTGAACACAAATGTCCTAACACTGTGATTAAGTAAATGAGATGAAAGCTATGTTAATCAGTTGGATGTAAGCACTCCAATTAGTAGAAATACTCAATATATTGAATCCCACAAAGGCATAAATGTATTCATGATCTATGTATATATGACTTAATAAAAGGAAAAAAATGAATAGCACTTCTATAGACTAAAAAAAAATCTGTAAAAGCAATCAAGAAAACAATCCACTTATAATAGATACAAATAATAAAACAGGAGTAAATCTCGTTAAGGAGTTGAAACCGTATGTTGCAAACTATAAAATATTGAAGAAACACATTGAAGAAGATAGAAATAAATGGAAAGATACCTTCTGGTCATGGATTGGAAGAATTAATATTTTTAAAATATTTATACTATTCAAAACAATCCAAAGATTGAATACAATGCCCATCACAATGCCAATGACATTCTTTACAAAAACAAGAAAAATATCTTTAAATTTGTATAGAACCACAAAGGAATCTGAATAGCCCAAACAATCTTGAGTAGCAAGAAGAAACCTGGAGGAATCATATCACCCAACTTCAAAATATACCACAAAGCTATAGTAACCAAAATACCATGGTAATGGCATAGGCTGATGAAAAAAATTGAGATCTCAGAAATGAATCCACACATTTATAGCCAATTCATTTTTCACAAAATTATCAAGAATACACAATGAAGAATGGAAACAAAATTATCAAGAACACACAATGAAGAATGGAAAGTCTTTTCAATAAATGATTCTGAGAAAACTGGATATCCGCATGCGTAAAAATGAAATGAGATCCTTATCTCACATCATATATCAACTGAGCTCAAAATAACTTAAAGATTTAAGGAAAAAAACACAGCATTGGTCTGGGAAATGAACTGTTAGATATGACCCAAAAATGCAGGTGACAAAAATAAAAATAGAAAAATGGGATTGCATTAAACTTAAAATTCTACACAGAAAAGGCAACAGCAGAGTGGATAAAACCTATAGAATAGGAGTAAGTATTTCCAAACTATACCTCTGACAAAGTGTTACTATCTGAGATATATAAGGAATTTAATTCACTAGCAAGAAAACAAATAACATAATTAAAATATAGGCAAAAAATTTGCATAGGCAATTCTCAAAAGAAGGCATACAAATAGTAAAAAACTTATATGAAAAATGTTCAATATCACCTATTATCATGAAAATGCAAATTACAACCACAATAAGCCATCACCTCCTCTGTTAGAATGGTTATTATCAAAAAGACAAAAGTTAACGAATGTCGAAAAGAATGTGGAGAAAAGGCCACCCTTTCACACTGTTGACTTGAATGTATATTAGTATAGCATTTATGGAAAATATTATGGAGGTTCCTCAAAAAATTAAAAATAGAAGTACCATATAGGTTCAGTAATCCCATTACTAGATATAGCCAAAAGAAATGAAATCTGCATGTTGAAGACATATCTGCATTTTTATGTTTACTGCAGGATTATTCATAATAGCTATGACATGGAATCAACTTAAATGGCCATCAGTGGATCAATAGATATAGGAAATGTGGTAAATATAGGCAATGAAATATTATTCATCCATAGAAAGGAAGGAAATCCTGTCATTTGAGACCACATTCATGAACCTGGAAGACAGTATGTTACGTAAAACAAGCCAGGCAAAGACAAACAAATAGTTATGATCTCACTCATATGTTGATTCTACAAGAGTTGGTCTCATAGAAATAGAAAATAGAATGGTTTGAGAAGGGCAGGACTGAGGAGGGAGAGGGGGTTCCAAAAGATGTTTGGTAAAGGATGCAAAATTTTAGTTGGGCAGGTGGAATAAATTCAAGAGATCTTTTGTATAACATCATGACTGTAGTTAATAACAATATATTGTAATCTTTAAAAATGCAAGACAATAGATATTATGTTCTCACCACAAAAATGATAACTATGTTAGGCAATGCATGATAACTAGTTAAATTTAGTCATTCCATGATGTATACATTTTTCATATCATGTTTTACATGATAAATACAATTTTATCTGTCAATTAAAATAAATCAAAACATCACTATTATAATTTGTCAACAAAAGCTATCTCCTAAAATGTAAAATGTTTTGATTACAATATAATCAAACTGCAACATCTTTTTCTTTTTTGTAAAAGATACTACGTCCAAAACTTATGCCTGCAGGAAAAGTCCCAAAGGCATCTATTACAAATCACCTATTTGAAAATATTCATAGGCTGCCATTCCATTTCAAGAGAAAGCACTTAGCCAAAACTTGGTTTTGAGAAATATTTTGAAAGCAAGTCGGCAATGTTGGAATTAGCTCAAACCTAGTCAACTTCTTCTAAATGTCTTTGTTGAAGCATTACCCAGAACAAAAGAAGACCTGATATTATAATCTTTCCTTAGCACCATTAAGTTTTTGTCATCTCTTTTGTGATATAAATGCAGCCAGAGCCTGGAAAGAGATAAAGGAGAGCTGCAGTCTAGAGTCTCAAAACATACAAAAAAAAAACTCAAAAAAAAAAAAAGCCAGCAAAAAAATCTATAAGAGCACTTACTTCCCTCCCCCTAAGTTATTACCTTTTCCTTCAGAAGCTTCCAAGTGTCTAGCTAAACTTCTAAGTTGTTGGACGGTAGAAATCAGTAAATTCCAATGTATAACACATAGAAATGACAAAACAAACATTCCTACCTCCCCTGATAGCACCACCAGGTATTGAATACCTAAGCCCTATATTAGTTAATTCAGATGTTAATCCAAAATTGGCTCTGTCTTTAGCTATTTGTCTGGTTTTCTTGGCTACCAATTAGTAAATTTTATCATTACCTATGATGTCACTAATATTTAGAGAGTTTTTGGCCCCCAAGCTCTGGCGTTAGCCTCATAGAATTTGACATCTGCTCTCAAAGAACTTGAAAGTGTAGAAAATGCAGATAAGCACGGAAATGGTGTGCTGGATTTTGATAAGAAACACAAAATGAGACCATGTTTCAATGGGACGTAGAAACACAAGAGAAGTTGCAGCTCACTCCAGAAATTAGGATAAGCTTTATAGAGGAAAGGTTTATAAGAAATGACCTGTCCAAAAACATATTTATTTTCTGCTGATGCCTAAAATCTCATCATTCATTATGCTGTGCATAGCAACAAGGCAGTGGCGTTAAGCAGAAAATCTTTATTGGGACCATTCTCTTCTTTGCTCCCCCACCTCTCCATCTCCCCACTTCTCAGACATAGCAGAAGTCAAAGTATACTTAACACATTTCTAGCACCAGTAACAGTTCCATTACCCAAGTATAATTTAATTTCTCAGGATGATCTATGGTGGTCTTCACTGGGGGTGGGGGTGAGCCCACTTAAGCTACCAGTGAGAAAGGTTGGAGTCATTTCATTATCTAGTCCTTGCTTTGGGAATTCTATTTCTCTTTTAGACATCTATTTGCACTAAGGAGAGGAATGTCGCTTGAGAAATGCAGAGTTTCAGCCATTCTTTTCTTCTCTATCTTCACCCCCTCTTCCCCTCTCCTTTTTTCTCAGGCAGAGGGTAATTTGTATAGTAGCTAAAATAAAAGCAGTTTAACAGATGAAATCCATGGTCAAAGCCTGTGGACATCATTGAGGAGTTAATGAAATTTCTGTGCCTGGAACAGATTATTAGGCAACAGCTGAGATTGGAAAAAGATTAAGCTACTGAATTGCTGGCAGAACCAAAGGAAGGAGTCTAAAGTCAGCATTCATCATGCCCCATAGAAGATGAACAATTCAGAAAATAGAATTGGGTGATTTGTTCTGAGCTCTTAAGCCATCATGCTCTGTCCTTCCTCAACCTACATGGGTGGAAACCATTTATTTTCCCCAGTTCAGTCACTCTCCCTGCTAAAAACTCCCAGTAACTCTCTAGGGTCTATGCACTTACTTCCTAGCATGCTAGGACCGCCAAGAACCTCCCTGCAATCCCTTCCCATAGTCTATCCCATTGCTGCCCTACATAAATTATCTTTGGGAGCACATCTGGTAGTTTATGCAGAGTAGACTTTCACTATTTTTTACTCCCTGATTTCTGTTTCCACATCTTTGTTTACATTATTACCCCATCTGGAAACAATCCCTCCACCCTTTACGTTTAGTTATAAGATGAATAGTAAAACTGGGATTTTGCCTTAATTATACTAGACCAAATTACATGAATGTTTGCTTATTTGCTGTACTGCACATGTTTGTGTTGCTACCTAGATGAATCAGAAATGTTTTCTTTTGACAAGGGAACTGGAACCTTAGGAGAACAATGAGAAAATCTGAAAAAGGAAGTCATCTTCCAACCAACTGTTATGGTGTCCTAATCTTAGTTTTAGGTGTTTCCTGGGTGTCAGGCATTGCACTAAATGCTTTTGATGGATGACCACTTGTATTCATCACAAACATTTTGTGAGTTACAGACTGTAATTATCCCCACTTTACAGATGAGTAAATTGTGGTTGAGAAAGATGAAGTGATTTTCTTAATGTCAGTAAACAGCCAAGCAGAGAAACAAAATGAGTCTGTCTGACACCAAAATATGCATTCTTTACATCACAGCATGCAGAATACAAATGAAGCTTTAGTGTATAAAATGAATAGAGACCAGAGCAGGACTAGAAAAAGACAGCAGAGCTATTATAAATAATCCTGTAGTATTCTAAGCAAGAGTTAATAGGAATACAAATAAAGGGGTGGCACTTAGAATGGGGGGAAGTGACTAGAATGTGAAGATGACACCTTTAGGGATTATTGTCCTATTGGGAGCACGGTACACAGAGTGAGAGAGAACCGTCACAAAGGGTACTATGATTCAACCCCAATTTATGAGAGTAAATGCAAAGAGAAGAAAATGCACTTCTTGGTAGTAAAGGCTTCTCTGTAACATAAATCCATTGGCCCACACTTTCCTCCAGATAAATGTCCTTCTGAGTCACCAAAAAGAACTGAAATACCCACGAGAGTTTTTGATTCTCCAAGCTAATGATGATCAGTTGCAGTGCTGTTTGCCACATGTCAGGACACCCCAGTCTCTTATTCTCACATGTTCTGTGCCTTTTCTAAACTGGAGGCAAGAAAGGATTAAAAAAGGTTGATAGGGAATGGTTCCCCTTCCATCAATTCAGACCACACTGGGGTAAAGTCAATAGGCCTGTGCCTGATTTTTTATTTAACTTCTTTGGGCAGTAAAATGCTTAGATGCAGATTAACTTGCTCACTCAATAACACCTAATTGATTCACCTATCTTGAAGCATAAGCTTGCAAGGTCTTTGACAAATAGATTGAGAGACTTTCTTTGTTTCATAAACTGCCTCTGTGAGCAATAGCTCAACTATGATGGTTAATCCCACATATTTTCTAGTGATAGAAACCTCCAGAGTTGGGGGCAGGAGGAACAAGTAACTGTCCACTCCACTAGCGGGGCATTCGTTTTATTGGGTATCATGGTCCATTTGTGCTGCTATAGCAAAATAACTGGGACTGGGTAATTTATAAACAATAGAAATTTATTATTCACAATTCTGGAGGCCAAGGGTCCAAGATCACCATGCTAGAAAGGTCATTGATGAATTTCCAGTCTATGTTTCCAAGAAGATAACTTGTTGCTACATCCTCCAGAGGAAGGGGGAAAAAGTATATCCTCACGTGGCAGAAGAGATAAGAAGTCAAGAGAGTGCTCCTCTCAACTTAAAGCCTTTTGTAAGGATGCCTAGCCCATTCATGAGGGTGCGGCTGTCATGACTTAACCAGCTCCCAAAGGCCACAACTCTTACTACTCTTGCACTGGGGATTAAATTTCAGCATAAGCCCTGGAGGGAAAAACCATCATTCAAACTATGACATTGGGTGATTATAAAGGTGTAGGATCACTAATCCAGAGAAAAGTGCAGGGAATTGTTATGTATTGAGAATAGTAAGGGCCAGAAACTATGTTTATAAAAAGCACAAAATATCTTGTTTATCCACCAAGAAAACTTTATGTGACAAATACTATGGGGATAGGGAAAGACATGCACAGAGAAGCTAAGTAACTTGCCTACATTAGCACAGTTAGGAAATGCTGGAGCTAAAATTCTGATCCTCTAACACCTAAGCCCATCCATGCTTTCACCATACTATTTCTCTCCCTGTCAACATAGAGCCCCACTACATATCAGAAAGGAAACCTAACAGTTGTTAATCAGAAATTTAAAACTGAGAGCAACATCAACAATAAATTTTGACAAGAGTGATTCTTATCAACCAAACTCAACTGCTCCTTTTCTGTTAGGACAGAATGGGTGTGTATGACAAAGATGATGCTGAAGTGTGGGACGTGGAATGGACAGGGTCTTTGATCACTGAACAAAGCAGTTGCTCTCACAAGAAATGATGCTAGAACAATCAGCTCCTGTCCCTGACTCCAGGATCAGGCAGCAGCCTCAGGGCCTGTCTCCAGTACAAAGCAAACACTAGGTTTCCTCTCTAAACCTGACTGTGTTCTTCCCATTTGATCACCAAAAGGATGCACCTCCTGCAAAGAGAAAAGGCATGTGATAGACTTTGCTCACAGTTGTTCCTGTGGTTGTCCATACTCGGGCCCATCGCCTATCTTTTCCTGCTGTGCTTTTCCATGTTTGTGAGTACACTTAAATGCATACATTATACTCCTCTAGCCCATAGACGACTATGCATATAAGACAGAGTGCTTTATTGAGAAAGTTGCATGCATTTGGAATCTTTCCTTTGTTCCTTCTTCTATTTATCAATATTCATCAATCAAATACATGATTGCACTATTGCAAGCAATATAAAATATGACCCATACCCTCAAGGAGCTCACAGATTAGCAGGAGAAAGAGATGTGATAACACTGGCTATAATGCATTGTAGCACGGTAATACATAATATGATAGATCAGTGTGGAGTTTTAGACAATCTAAATAAGTAGTACCTAGAGTGAAGAATATAATTAGAATAAAAAGTAAGTTTAATAACATCATTGTAATGTCAGAGAACCATTCAGGCTATGAGGAAATTATTTTATTTTTTTTTTATTTTTTATTTTTTATTTTTTTTTTAAATACATGTATTTTATTATTCTTCATTACATTATTCCCCCACCCCCACCCCTCCGTGGTAAGACAGAATTGATTTACAGAAAAGAATACAGAAAACACCAAAGCTCCTGGTAGAGGGAGAGATTTCAAG
>CAUYRH010000269.1:0-19500 GCA_963574655.1 Perodicticus potto
AGGGTGATAAAGTGAGACTCTGTCTCTAAATAAAAACAAAAGAAAAAGCCCAGGAAATAAAGAGCTCAATGATGAGTGTCACATGTGTATAATCTTTCTGTGTACGAAGCACAAGAGTCCTGAGCTTCCTTGTTCCCTCCCCTGTATTCCAGTGAATTTAAACCAGGGCCACCCAGACCTTTGGTCCCGGCCTTTTGCGAGCGGGAGCCTGCCCAGCCCTGGCTGACTGTTGCCTTGCAGGGGGGAGGCCTGGGTGCCAGAGCTTCCGATGTGTCAGGGATGCTGTAAATCTGGAGTTTATGTGAAAACCTCTGATTTTTAAATGTTGGCCTGTATTTTACTTGTTTTGCATTTACAGGTTTTGTCTGTTTCCCAGAATTGTCCTCTAGGACTCTAGTTTGCAACCCATGTGCTGTAGACTAAGTATTTGTGTCCCTCCTGAATTCCTATAAGGAAACCTAACTCCCAATGTGAGGGTACTAAGAGGTGGAGCCTTCAGGAATGGGATTCGTGCACTTATGAAAGGGGCCCTGAGAGCTCTTTGTCCCTTTTGCCAAGTGAGGATACAGAGAAGTGGGACAGCGTCGTCAGAGAGCCAGAAAGCAGCCTTCAGCAGACACCACATCTGTGGGCACCTTGGTCTTGGACTCCCCACTTTCCCACACTGTGCTGAATACGTGTTTGTTGTTTATGAGCCACCCAGACCACGCCATTCTGTTATGTCAGCCTGGACGGACCCAGACAGTGTGCCCCATCCTGGACTAGCACGCCACCCTCAGAAACGCACAGCCCTCGCTGCTTTGCTCTGCTGAGGCCTCTTCTCCCCTGTCATCCTCTGCCAAAGCACATTTGCTCCTTTTTCACACCGTCATCTCCCCTCACTAGGATGTCAGTGCCAAAGGGGCAGGGGCCTCCCCTGTATGTTCTCTGTCCCCCTGAGGCTCCTGGACAGTGCTTGGTGTCGGCACTGGAGTTGGGGAGGAAGAGAGGGTGGCCCCATGCAGAGGTCAGCCTCTGCTAAGCTGACAGTCACTCGGGGAGGTTCCGACACTGATAGAGATGCTGTCTCAGCACCTGACATTTCTTGCACACCCAATAAATTACTTCTTTTGCTTTCCAAGACTTTACAAATGACTCTCGAGCTCATGGGCCTCAGGTGATTCTCCCACCTCTGCCTCCCAGAGTGCTAGGATTAGAGGTGTGAGCCACCACACCCAGTCAACTTACAGATCACTTTCAAAATGCTGTTCGGGGCGGTGCCTGTGCCTCAAACGAGTAGGGCGCCGGCCCCATATGCTGGAGGTGGTGGGTTCAAACCCAGCCCCGGCAAAAAAAAAAAAAAAAAAACTCTGCAAAAAACAAAAACAAAACCAAAAAACTGCAAAATGCTCTTCGGCCCTTTAGAAACTTAAAAATGATTCCGGAGTTTAGGGCCTAGGCCTCTCCTGTGTCTCACACAGGAGGAAGCTAAGGGCTGGGCTGGAAGAGGATAGTTCAGGGACAGGCGGCAGGTTTGGGTCATGGCTGAGAACCTGAGGGCACATCATCTACATCTAAGACCGGGTCACCGGCAGCTGAGCCTGCCCAAGGGCCCAGGAACAGGCTTAAGTGTGTGGCTCTGCAAAGCACTTTCCTCTCCCCCTCCTCCTCAGCATAGAGCCGCCAGTGGGGGGCAGAGTGGAGTTTGGGACCCGCACTCTCGCTTCTTAGGGACGCGGAGCTCACCTTTGAGGACAGGCTTCTCACCAATGCTGCGGAGGTTATAGACAGCGCTTGACAGGGGTGCATCCGGGATGAGCTCTGCCAGCAGATACCCCGAGTACCAGGCACACATGGACGCGAGGACGAGGAACACGGCCTTGAAAGCACCTGGAGAGAGACGACACGCTGGGGTTGGGAACAGCCTGGTGCTGGGCACTGCCAGGCAGCCCAGCCATGTCTCAAAACAGGATAAAGCAGGCTCAGAAAACAAGATGAGAGGGGGGCTCAGCAGCCCCTTCGCTGCTCACTCCTCTGCCTGGAGGTGGCCCTGCTCCCTGCAGCCCACGCTCCAGGACCGTGTCTGCATGCCCAGGACAGTGAATGGGCCATAAGATGTTCCAGAAAATTCTGTGGGATGAACACACAGTGGAGTGCTAGGAGAGCCGCAGAGCATGATCAAAGGCAACAACAGCCCACGGCACTGTCCCCCTCTCCCCCGACGACCGTTGGGTTGCGGCTGAACTGTTTTATCTAAGCATAATATTTAAGGAAGAAAATTGCCTAACCAGAGAATCCTCAGAGGATCTTCCAGACAACATGTCACCCTGAGACCCCGAGCATTAGAGTTGCAGTTTAGCTGGGAGAAGATTGAAAGGACATTATACCACCTTTAGAATGTGCAAAACCCCGCTCACCATGGGACGGTGACTTTGTCCCCACCTGAACAAAAATAGACAGTGGAAGTCAGAGGGGAGAAAACGGACAGCACACAAAAAGCCAAGTGTGCCGACAGACCGCCCAGCCCGTGAGGCGACGGCGCTCCCGTCCTGGACGCGTCTCAGAGCTCCCAGGAAGACGAGGAAGTGTGCTCCCCAGGCCGGGGATGGTGTGGTGGTGTGGTGTCCTGTGGCAGAGTGTGACTGGCTGAGAGAAGCCAAGACCTAGAGCCAGAACCTTCCCCAGGGTGGGAGGCAGATTCCCAGCAGGTGCGGGGACTGCCTGCCCTCAGGAGATGGGGTGCACGGGGGGCGGAGGGGTGCCAGAGTGGCAGGTCTGGTCCAAAGTTACGGAGGTCTCCCAGCCACCAGAGGCAGAGCAGGAGCCAGGAGCCAGGAGGTGACAGACAAAATCCTGGCAGGCAGAGTGTTTCATCTCCTAGAGCCTCCTATCGACTGTGGCTTCAACATGGAGCTTTGTCTTCGTACATTTTGGAGGCTGCAAATCCAAGATCAAGGTGTTGGTGGGACTGGATTTCTTTAGAGAGGATGTCTCCTTGGCTTGCAGCTGGTAGCTCTTCCTTGTGTCCTCACAGGATCACCCTCTGTTGGGTGTCTGTGTCCTAACCGCCTCTTCTATGTGTAAGGATGCCAGTCAGATTGGGTCAGGGCCACCCTAATGAGATTTCATTTTAACTTAATCACTCTTTAAGGCCCTGCCTCCAAATACAGTCATGTTCTGGGGTGGGGGACAAGGGAATTTGGGGGGAGAGGCCACAATCCAGCCCACAGCACAGCATCAGGTAAGTCGAGCAGCACCTCTTCGGCTGGACACCTGCAACAGGAGGTCAGCTCCTGGGAAGGAAGGCAGAGTGGGCAGGATCGAGGCAGCCTGTCCCTCAGAGCTCAGACATGGGGCAGCCGGGAAGAGCCAGTGCCTGGGCTAGGGCCCAGGGGAGGTTTCCTCCTGGGAAAGGTGGGAGCCCAGGGAGGAAACCCAGAAGCTGCAGAGGTGGAGAAGAAAGTACAGAGTCCAGGAGCCATTCCGTGATCCTGTAACCTGAACCCATCCTTTCCTGACAAGGTAATAAAGTCATTGCGGCTCCTGGAACATGTGCCCATGTGCCTGCTGCCCGGCAGATGCAGTGAGTGGGACAGCACAGGCGGGAGTCTGCAGTGTGCCTGCGTGGGACATGGCCTGCCTGCGCAAATGTGTCCTCGCCTGACCCCCATGCTCAGAACGGGGCGTCTCAGGTGGGCCCTGGACGCTTCACTCCTTAGGAAAGAAAAGCAGTCCTAAACTGAATTGATACCACACCTCTTACAGGTAGGGGGGCCATAGGACACTCCCACCCCTCTAATCCAGGGGCCACCTGAAGAAGGCACTTTTTGGACCCTTCGGCTGGGACAAAGGCAGGGAGGCCGCTGTCACTGGAACCTTGCCAGCAGCATGTATTCAGATTGCTTCCTCACAGAGGCAGCCGCACCCCTGTACTTGAGAGGCAGGGCTCTGAGAACAGACAGACCCTACTTTGGGACTCACTGCCTTATGGGTTCCAGGCTCTGCTGGCTTAAGTGTCCACGGTCGCCGTGTTCAGTCCACTGAGGCTTTTTGGCAGGAGGGCTGGGAAGGGCCTCTCTGGAATACCACAGCCAGCGAGCTGCAGAACCCACCCTGAAGGGCCACCCACCATCCCCACACTGGGGCAGGAGAAGGCCGCCTGGGCACAGGAGCACAGGCAGCTGAACTCATTCCATCCATCCAGAATATCCTTCCTGAAAGCTGTCTACGGGGAACAGACCTGGCAGTGGACTGGAGTGTCAAGGACAAGGTCCATTCCTAGAATGTCCCCACATCTACAGCTCACAAAATCAACAGTGCTGTGGCCCTGAGCGTCTGCAGGCATCTTCTCCCACCACCACACATGACCAGACTTCATAGCAAAGGAGCCTATGACAGGAGAATGAATCATGAGGTCTGGGCGTGGAAAGGGACAGGAGAGGAAAAACCACCTGACGGTACTCAGAGACTATTACAATCCTGCCATATAGAAATCACGGAAAAAATTCTTCCGGAACAGCTACAGGGAAAGCCGGTGCCCTATAATCCATACAAGTGATCAAAACTAGTGTTGCTCATAAACAGTTAAAGGTAACACAACTATTTTGCACAATAAGGAAAAAATCTTACAATTTGTCTGGCTTTCCCATATTTGGGAATGGTATGGAAAAGGCAGCATCTAGAACTTTCTGAAGCGTGACCACTGCCAGAATGCCGGGAAGAAGGAGACTGATGATTTAATCTGCCACCTTCACTGCAGGGAATCTGAGGTACTGACACGAGGCGGTGGGGACAGACCCACCAGAGTAGCCTTGTGGGATTCCTACCCGTTAGGAATTTCCTGTTTTTGACCAAGACACAGATGCCTCACTCCAGGAGGAATCCAGTTGCTCAGATTGTAAGAAGAGGTGGTGAACCAGTCAGGAAGGGCCAGTGGGACAGAGGTTGTAGACTGTGCTAGCCAGGACCAGAAAATGTCCCCTAACAAGCAAATGACTGGGACGCAGGCTTTAAGTGATGAAAAGCCTTGTGAAAATAAGGCGCTTTCCTCTATTTAGCCCAAATCTCCTACGGTATCAAGTAGGAAAAAGGGAGAAAATAAAAATTGCCTTATCAGTCGCCCTGCCAGCCCCCTTCCTCTGAAAGATCCAGGGCCCTGAAGGCCTAGGGGAAGGAGTCGCTCTGGGGCTGGGCAGGTACGCTCTGCCTGGAGTCGCCCACTGCTCGTCAAGTGTCACTGTCGCTGATCCCGCCGTTCCATTGCACACCCTTCTCCCCCCACCCCCTTTGGGAGCAAACTCACTCGGAGCACCCTGCTTGGAGGCCCAGCCTATTCACCCCCTCTGTGTTCGGTACCCGCATTCCTAACTACCGCCTCCCCCGTCCATGGGGAGACCATCCTTCGCCAGCCCCACCCTCCTGGCTCAGCACGGCTGGTCACTGGGCTCCCCCCTCCCCGTCTGTGCCCAAAGCGGGGGTCACACTCACCGGCAGCCACAGGGCGCATCTTCAGGTGGCACTCCCGCCGCCTGGCTCTCCGGCGACCTGTGGGAGCCTTTGCACCCGCCGAGGGCGGGCCAGGGGCGGGCCAGGCAGGTGCTGTGTGACTCTCGCAAATGGCAGGTACCGACTGCAAGTTCGTGGAACAGCCAGAGGGCCAGGTGCGCAGGGCGGGGAGGTGTGCTGGGTAGGTGTGGCCGCCAGGTGGAGCAGGTGCCCGTGCCTGGTGCTCTTGGGACCTCCGCGGCGGCTGGAGAGGCAGAACGCCCTCCTGGTAGGGCTGACCCAGAGCCAAAGCTGCCCGGAGACCGGAGCTGATATGACCTGAGGAACCCAGCAGGGTGAGCTCTGAACAGAGGACACTTCCTCCCCTAATGGTTCCGGCCCTTAGGCCCCAATTCAACATCTCATAGGAGGAAGGGGCGGCAAAGAGAAGCAGCCAAGCTGCTGTTTTAAACGTCAAAACAGATGAACGACCACACACTCACAGGAAACAAAAACAATTAAATTCCAGGGAGGGGGAGAGGAAGAGGAGGGAGGGGTGCAGAGGTGCAGTGAGCTCTCATCTAAGCAGCACAAAGCAGGCCTGTACGGCACACTTCCTGGGTGGAGGGCTCAACTACAAAGTTGGCTTTACCTAACAATGCAAACACTGTAACCTAATCATATGTACCCTGATATTAACCTGGGAAAAAACAGTCCAAGTTGCAAAGTCAACGTCCACTTGGTCCCGGGCCACCATTTATAGGCTTTTGCTTGGTGCAGAGCAGTCAGCTGCCCACTGGCAGTCCCTACGGCCCAGCACAGCTCCCTCTGCTTTTCTCCTTCCTTGCAAGATGATTAATTCCCCAAAATGAGGCAAGGATGATGGCCCAGGCCCCTTGGCCTGGGATGCAGGTTAGCATGGGGACCAGGCAGTGTCAGGGATGGGGGCAGGAAGACGGGGGATGAGGTCAGGCAGGTGTGTGAAGAAGACTTCCCGGATGAGAACAGCCTCTCTCTACCCATCCAAACACCCACCAGGTTTTTATACCTCTACTGACCCATCCTTTTTTTTTTTTTTTGTAGAGACAGAGTCTCACTTTATTGCCCTTGGTAGAGTGCTGTGGGGTCACAGCTCACAGCAACCTCCAATTCCTGGGCTTAGGTGATTCTCTTGCCTCAGCCTCCCTAGTAGCTGGGACTACAGGGGCCCGTCACAACACCCGGCTATTTTTCTGTTTTGCGGTTCGGCCGAGGCTGGGTTTGAACCTGCCACCTTCGCCGGCCTACTCGATGAGCCACAGGTGCCGCCCCTACTGACCTATTCTTTACAGTGACTTCAGGCTACCAAAGGCAGGTCAAGGCCTGTCTTTTGGCCAGACACTTACAGAAAAAGTTCCAAGGAAAGCAGGTTCTGCCAGAGACCCACCCCTGCTGCGGCTCCCACAGTTCTACCTGCTATCACCTCCATTTCCTCAAGAAGCCCAGAGGATTCAGCAATGAAGCTCAAAGTCCCCTGTGGACTGGCATCAGGGGGCCTTGGCCACAACCCGGAGAAGCTCCTGTATGGCACCATCCAAGGCACCAGGCGTATCTGTCCTGTAGACCGTGTTGCTTTATTCCTCCAGTTTTCCCCAGCTACTGTCTTCCCAAACAGGAGGGGCCAGAAGACAGAAGTCTGGACAGTAAGGAGCCATTGGTAAGGACCCAGCAGGCAGGCCACGTCAGGCCTGAGCAGGCCCATGCATTTGGACACCCTTCGGAGCAGCTCTACAGCATCTACGGAGCTGCTCTCCAGTGCTTTCCCATAGCTACTTTAAGCAGATGACCTGCTGCCGACCTTACCTTTGTCTCTAGCTCACCTGATTTCAGACATGGGATTTTATCTCTGTATTGGTTTTCATTTCTTGAAAATTGTGGTTACAAAATGCATAACATAAAATTTACCCCCTTAGCCATCGTTAAGTGTACAGTTCAGTAGAGTTAAGTAAATTCACATTATTGGTCTCCAGAACTTTTTTTTTTTTTTTTGAGACAAAGTCTCACTATGTTGCCCTGGGTAGAGTGCCGTGGCATCACAGATCACAGCAACCTCAAACTCTTGGGCTTCAGTGATTCTCTTACCTCAGCCTCCCAAGGAGCTGGGACTACAGGCACCTACCACAACGCCCAGCTATCCAGAACTTTTTCATCTTGCAAAATTAAAACTCTGTACTCATTAAACAACTCCCCGATTCCCCTTTCCCCTACTTTCCGTTTCTATGAATTTGTCTATTCTACATACTTCGTATATGCAGCAATAACGTAGTATTTGTCCTTGTGACTGGCTTATTTCACTGAGCATGATGTCTTCAAGTTTCATCCACATTGTAGACTGTGTCAGAATTTTTTTCTTTTTTAAGGCTGAATAACATTCCTTGTACTTACGTATCACATTTTGTTTATCCAACCATCCATCCATACACAGACACTGGGTTTCTCCTGCCTCTTGACTATTGTGAATTTACATGGTATGCAAATATCTCCTCCAGGTCCTGCTTTTAATTCTTCTAGATACAAACTCAGAAGTGGAATTTCTAGATCATTTGATAATTCTATTTTTAATTTTTTGAAGATAGGCCGTGCTGTTTTCCATAGCAGCTGCACCATTTTACGATGCCACCAACGGTGCTCACAGGTTCCAATTCATTCCCCCCCTTCCTCACCAACATATTTTCTGGGTGTTTTTATTATTTGACAGTAGCTATCCTGTCGGTGCAAGGTGATAACTGACTTTGATTTTGTTTTGTATTTCCCTTGTAGTTAGTGATGTTGAGCATGCTTTCATTTTCTTGTTAGCCGTTAGTATATCATCTTTGGAGAAATTTCTCTTTAAGTCCTTTGTCCACTTTTAGTTGCCTTAGCTACTTTTTGTTGTTGCTAGTGAGTTGTGGGAATTCTTTATACATTCTGGATATGAACTCCCAATCAGATAATGATTAGCAGATATCGTCTCCTATTCTGTAGGTTGCCTTTTACTCTATTGACTGTGTCCTCTGATGCACAGAAGCATTAATGGCTGGTGCAGCCCCAGTCATCTCCTTTTGCTTCTGTTGTCTGCATGTTTGGCACCAAATCCAAAACTCATTGCCAAATCCAATCTCCTGTAATGTTTCCCCTTATATTTTCTTTTAGGAATTTTTTTAGGCCTTACGTTTAGGTCTTTACTCCATTCTTAATTAATTTTTGTATATGCTCCAAGGTGAGGGTCCAACTTCGTTCTGGGCAAGTTGATACCCAGTCTTCCCGGCACCATTTGTCTATGAGACCATCCTCTCCCCATTGCGTGGTCTTGGCACCCTTGCTGAAGATCATTTGACCATATATGTGCAGGTTTATTTCTGGCCTCTCAATTCTGTTTCGCTGGTCTACAAGTCTTGATTTCCTGTTCTTATCAGATTGCAAGGTGAATTCACAACCTCCTAGCATAGTTGATTGGAGAGAAAGAAGAAGTTAGCCTAGCTGGGCAATGTGGTAAGCACCTGTAATACCAGTTACCCAGGAGACCCAGGCAGGAGGATCACTGGAGCCCAGGAGTTTAAGGTTGCTGTGAGCTATGATGGCACAGCACTCTACCCAGGGCGACAGAGTGAGACTCTGCCTCAAAAAAAAAAAGAAGAAGAAGTAGTTACATATAAACCATGTCCTGTAACATATTGGAAAGCCACCTTAGAATCTTAGTGGATAGATAGATGGTCTGGTAAACTTGAGTGACATTTTATAAGTCATTCAATGAACTCTTACTAAGTGTCTATGAGGTGCCAAACACTCTTTTGCAATTTCTGTCTCTTACTTCTAAGCCTCTTTGAGCAGTGATTTTTAAGTGGTGTGCCATGGCATACTGGTGTGGAGTAAGAGGACTGATCTTAGGTGTGCTGGGAAAATTTTTAAAGGTCATTAAATTACTTTCAAAAGAAATTGAATGCACAGTAAGTATATTCTTTTTTTTTTTTTAACTCCTCTTTTTGATCAACATAATTTAAGTGTGCCACAGAACTTTAATTATGGATGGAAGTGTGCCGGGAGATAAAAAAGTTTGAAAAACACTGTTTCTTGAGGCACTATTAACCTGACTTGATACGTGAGAGGGCCATGTAATTATCGACATTTACACCAAGCCTACACTTTAGTACCTAGATAGTTCCTGACGTTCCCCACTACTTACTTTCTCTCTGATAAGTAGTCTCTGCGTGTCATATTTCCTTAAGGAAACTCCTGACATAAGAAACAATATGCAAACATATTCTATGACTGATTATATTTGCATGAAGTTCAAGAACAGGTTAACACTAATGAATGGTGACAGGAGTTAGAACAGTGGTTTCCTCTGAGTGCAGGGACAGAAAAGGGCTCAGTACGAAGGAGCGAAGGAGCAGGGGAAGCACTCCAGAGTGATGGAAAGTTCTTTGTCTTTCTCTCGGTGGTGAACACTCAATGGTCCTCTATAGAAAGTTGTAGAGCTGGCTCGGCACCTGTGGCTCAACAGGCTAAGGTGCTAGCCACGTACGCCTGAGCTGGCGGGTTCGAATCCAGCCTGGGTCCGCCAAACAACGATGGCTGCAACCAAAAAAAATGGCCGGGCGTTGTGGTGGGCGCCTGTGGTCCCAGCTACTTGGAAGGCGGAGGCAAGAGACTCGCTTGAGCCCAGGAATTGGAGGTTGCTGTGAGCTGTGATGCTACGGCACTCTACCCAGGGTGACAGCTTGAAGCTCTGCCTCAAAAAAAAAAAAAAAAAAAAAAAGAAAGAAAGAAAGTTGTAGAACTATATACACTTTGGCTTTCTGTGTATTTTATTGCATATATTTCAACAAGTTATGTTAAAAAAAAAAAAAAACCAAATGGATCAGGATGATAGTGCCAAATAGATCGGGTGGAACTTCTTAGGTCACTGGCCTGGGGTGCGAGTGCCAGGTCCAGAGGAACCCTGAGAAGCTTCCAGCTCCGGGCAGCTACACACACTAGAGGCTGTTTCCAGTCTTCTGCGGCAGGGCTGGGTGAACAGTCTGTGGTCTCAACAGTGTGGGATCTGCACTCACTACGCTCTGCCCTACCCTTTCTTGAAGGCCTCCCCTACACCTCTCCACTTGTCTGCCCCACTCCGCACCGGCTCCTCAGGGCTTTGGTCATCACAAGCTCTCCAGGCATCCTTTAGTTCACAGGAGGCTGGTGATGTCCCCGTAATTCGTGGACATAAGTGGTCTCAGTGTAGACTCAGCATGGTGAGACGCAGTCATCTCTCCTGAGTGTGCACACACATACTCCCCAAGGTTGGTAGATGTGTGCACACACCCACACACACAGACTGAACCCCAGGATGGTTTTTGCTGCTTTGCAACTTACGTGCTCATGTCTTCACTTGCCCTTCCTCAGTTTCACGTGCTGAAGTGCTTGTTTATCTTTTCTTTTTAAACATTAAGATAATTGGACTTCGTGTTTTGCACTCATCCGTCATTTAATGGACACTGGGCACAGCAGGTCTCACAGTGTGGTCCCGGTGCCCCCCAAGGAGTCAGGGAGGTTAAAGCTTAGACGTTAGTTGCTTTTTTCACTCTTATCCTCTCGGGAGTATACAGTAGAGCTGTCCACGGTAGATTTGGAAGGTCTACGTGACTTGGTGGACCAGTGGACCAGCATTTCCCAAATGATGAATGGAGAATAGCACACAATCTCGAGAGGGCAAAAAATCCTTTTAGAGAGCCAGACAGAGCCATGGATAGTAATGAGTCTAAAAGGCCCGGGCAGAAGAAGCAGGCAAAGGTGAGCTGTGAGTTAAAAGTGAGCAGTGTCCTGTCTTTATCTCATCTGAAAGAGGGGCAGCTATCATCTGGGGATCCTCCTGTTTGTTCTGGGGTGCAATCTGGGTGGCCCACACCTGATGGCACTCAGCCCTCACCCTCAGGAAGGACGGGCGACTGACCGGCCAGAGTTCCGCCTTGCAGGCTGCTATTTGCAGACTGTTTCCTAGAGAGTCTCCCGAAAGTGCCAGATGTGTCGGTGCAGAAAATTCATGGCCGGCCCTGTTGCTTTCACTTGGAAAAGTGTTGGTTGCAGAAGCCCAGTCACAACCCTGGCGGCAGAAACTCAGCCTGAAACACACCCTCTAGGTTTTGGGAATAGTCCTAAATTCAGACTGTTTTGAGTCCTGCAGTTTTGCCTGGGGCTGTTGACATCCTACACTTCCAAATGTGCCTTACGGGCTCTGTGCACATCACACGGCATGTGGCCAGCATGGTGACAGAGGGCCAGGGAGAAGCTGCAGCGGAACTACAGGCCTGGGGTGAAACAGGCCCTGGCACGGGGGGAGGGGGGGGCGACTCGCCCTGGGCCGAATAGGCAGCCTCCTGTCGTGCGCTTGAGAGACACAGAGTGGGACACAGTTCCTTGGGGAGGCTGAAGCAACCGCCATCCGCTTGCCACAAAGGCGGGTCCGTTTAGAGACTAGAAAGGAGGTTTTGGCCGTAAGTGGGATAAAAATCAGGACTAGTTTCCAGGACCAACTAATTGGCCATTCCTGGCGAAGCACGGAGCTGTGTGCTCCCCTGAGCAGTGTGGAGACCCTGCTTGCTCTGTCTTTGGCCAGTTAGGCAACTAAAATGCAGAGTCCACGAGGGTACTCAGCCACAACACAGGTCTCCTACGTTGAGACTCTGCATCGAAATCCAAGGTCTGGGCTCGGCGCCTGTGGCTCAGCAGGCTAAGGCGCCAGCCACGTACACCCGAGCTGGCGGGTTCGAATCCAGCCTGGGCCTTCCAAACAACAGTGACGGCTGCAACCAAAAGATGGCCGGGCATTGTGGCGGGCGCCTGCAGTCCCAGCTACTTGGGAGGCAGAGGCAGGAGACTCGCTTGAGCCCAGGAGTTGGGAGGTTGCTGTGAGCTGTGATGCCACAGCACTCTACCCAGGGTGACAGCTTGAGGCTCTGTCTCAAAAAAAAAAAGAAAGAAAGAAAGAAAGAAAGAAATCCAAGGTCCTGGGCGCGCATCAGGCCTCCTCTCAAAAAGACAAATCCAAACTATGAGGTCCTGATGTCCTCAAGGGCAAGGCTGAGGTCCACATGCTCCTGCTGAACCCCAGACTCCGTGCGGCCTCACCAGCTTCTCTTCTTCTTTGTCCTGAAAGGCTTCTTGTGACCTGATGACCAGTCCCCCATTCATCTGCATCTCTCCTGGGGGGCAAGATGCGTGGAACTCAACAGACAAAAGGCCGCCACTCAAACTCATTCTCTTTGCTGCTGCTTTTCACTCTTTGAAAAGTAGTTTTGCCACCAGCAACAGCTGGAATTGTTTGGAGGAAGAGCATGGAGGTGGGATGATTCTGACTGGAAACTTTCAGCTACAGGGTGGCCCGGGTGCAGATTAGGCAAGGAAACAGAAGGCGCCTAGAACAGCACTGGGGACAGTGGAGGGGTCGCATGCACAGCACCGGGAGAACTTGGATGGGTTATTTTTTCTCTCACAGTCATGAACAATTCAGAGAAAAACTAGCTGGATTTTAGTGTTGATTTAGAAAAAGTTATAGGAAGAACTTCCAAAGAATTTCTATGACCTTTGTCCTGAAGAACAGGCTCACACATCGTATTACGCTTCCCTTTACTGCATGTCAGATACGTTTACAAATTTAAGGTCTGCGGCAACCCTGCACCCACAGCGTCTAGCGGCATCATTTTTCCACAGAAGGTGCTCACTCTGTGTGTCCGTGTCTGTTGTGGTGACTCTCATCATATCTCAGACTTTGTCACTATTGTATCTGTTACGGAGATGGGTGAGGAGCCAGCTTTGATGTCACTACTGCAGTTGTTTTGGGGCTCTATGAACCACTCCCGCAGGAGGACGGTACCCATGTAATCGACATGCGGTGTGTGTTCTGACTGTTCCCTGTCTTCCTCCCGCCCCTTCAGCCTTCCTATTCCCTGAGACACAGTAGTACAATTAGACCAATCAATAATAATGGCCTCTAAGTGTTCGAGTGAAAAAAATCACAGTGTCTCACTCACTTTAAATCAAAAGTTAGAAATGATTATTAAGCTCAGTGAAGAAGCCTGTGGAATGCCAAGAGGGTAAAAGCTAGGCCTCTTGCAATTACTGACAGCTAAGGGTAAAGGGTAAAGTTCTTGAAGAAAATAAAAAGTAATAATCCAGGGCCGTGCCTGTGGCTCAAAGGAGTAGGGCGCTGGCCCCATATACTGGAGGTGGTGGGTTCAAACCTGGCCCCGGCCAAAAACTGCAAAAAAAAAAAAAAAAAAAAACAAAAAAAAGGGCAGCGCCTGTGGCTCAGCGAGTAGGGCGCCGGCTCCATATACCGAGGGTGGCGGGTTCAAACCAGACCCCGGCCAAACTGCAAAAACAAAAAAGAGCCGGGCTTTGTGGCGGGCGCCTATAGTCCCAGCTACTCGGGAGGCTGAGACAAGAGAATCACTTAAGCCCAAGAGCTGGAGGTTGCTGTGAGCTGTGTGACACCACGGCACTCTACCAAGGGAGATAAAGTGAGACTTTGTGTCTACTAAAAAAAAAAAAAAAAAAGGTGATAATCCAGTGAACACAGGACCGATAAGATAGTGAAATACTTTATTCCTGGAGAAAATTTTACTGCTCTAGATAGAAGATCATACCAGCCAGAACACTCCCTTAAGCAAACACTCCCTCACCCAGAGTAAGGCCCCGACTCTTTCAAATCCTGTGACGGCTGAGAGAGGTAAGAACACTGTGGAAGGAAAGTTGGAAGCTTCTGGGGTGGTTTCATGAGGTTTAAAGAAAGATGCCGTCTCCATAACATAGGAAAGACACAGTGCTGCGTAGCGACAGACCAAACTACAGTGGAATGTGAATGTAATTTACATGCAGCAGGAAACCAAAACCCCATGTGACTCGCTTCATTGTGCTATGTGTTTTATGGTAGTGATCTGGAACCAAACCTGCCTGCATTCCAAGGAAAAAGATTTTTCCTAAAAGTAAGACCTTTGAGAAGGAAAATAAAACAAAAAATTGCAATGGTATATGTATATAAGAGTCCCAAACTGCTGAATGCAAGAACACAGAACATATTTCTGAAATTGGTGTGATGGCTCAGTGGGACCCAGCCCCTTGCCATGTGGGGAGCTGGCACTGGTGGAGGCGGGGAAGAACGACGGGTCCTGGCCCAAAATGCCAGCCCAGCAAGTCCCAGGGCTGGTTGCCTGGACTCCGCATGGACCCCTAACCAACTTCATTTTCTTTTCTCTCTCCCAGTAAAGTGCTTGAAAATACCACCACTCTCTTACTGAGCCTGTGTGTAGCCAGAGAGCTGGAGCTTGTAAATTGATCCTTCTGAACACATTTCTGTTCACAATTATTAGAGAAATGAGAATGTATGTGGGCAAAGAAAGGCGGAAAGACGTGTGCAGAGGTCACCACGCTCCTGTCCCTTCAGACTGGGTGGCCCTGGGCCCCAGCCTCCTACTTCTGGATGAGATGGATCCCCAGCCCCCGCCCCAGACTGTGTGACCTTGGCAACCACCTGGCAGGTGTCCCTACCTACCTGCCCTGCCCCCAGGGGTCTCTTCCCTGGCCCCTCCAAGGCCTCCAAGCGTTTGCAGGGACAAGCTGGGACCCCTCCCCGGCCACAAGTCTTGGAATCCTCTCTGGAAACATCAGCCCTGGTCACCCCGGAGGGGTCGAGGGTTCCTCAGTGCCCAGCCTGCTGGAAGTCGGGCCAGGGCCGGGCCCACACCCTGGAGCCCCAGTCTGGGCATGGGTGCAGAGGCACGAAGCGCAGGAGAATTAGAAAGGGCGGTGAGGACCACGCGGCCATCACCGGCCATCTCTGATGGGGGTCACCGCCCTGGGAAACCGGCCTTGCCCTCGGCCTCCAGGGCGCGGGGCCCCCACTGTCTGTATCCCCGCGTCCGCTCACCGAGTTCCCGGCTGCGGCGTCTGCGGGCCTCGAGGAGCCGCCGCGCCCGCGCCATCCCGCTGGCCTGCGCACGCGTGGTGGGGACCGCGGCCGCCCCTGGGCCCCCGCCGGCGGCGTGGGGTCCACGAGGCCTTTCTTGCCTGTAGGACCGAGGGAGGTGAGCAGCGAGGCGCGTCTACAAGGCCTCTCCTGCCTTCGGGCACGTCTCCTGCTGCACCCCTCCCCTTGGTCTCACGGCCCCTTCGCCCCTCCCCCACACGTCCAGGCCAGACTAGTGGCCTCTCTGGCCGGCTGAGGGCCTTGATGCAGCTCCTGGGCGCTTCCTCACCGCTATTCTGGGCGCAGCAAGTCAGGTGTGAGGAGTCTGGGCTGAAACTACTTTCAAATGGGATTTTCAGTTGAAAATGTCACTGTGAAAATGCTTAGGGCTGCTCCCTCCCACCACTCCCAGCATGGTGCTTTCCAGGTGTTGTTAGGAAGTGACTTGGGGGCTCCCTTGCATGCCTGGCACAGGTGTTGTCCTGTGAGTTTCTGAAATGCAGGCATTGGGTTTGCTTCTCTGCATCACACTCAGGAACTAAATACAGGCATACCTGGCTCACCCCTTCCCTTACTGGCTTCACAGATGTGTTTCTTACAAACTGTTTACAATCCTGTGTAAACAGAGGTTCTCTGAAAAAGGAATTTGGAGGAGAGTGACCATCCCAGGGAACAGAACTATACTCCGTCTACCCTGCCTGTGCCCCAAAAGTGCAACAAGGAAGCCTGGATGACAGCACATCTGTGTGTATCAGGCTTTACTGAATATTTCAAGCCCACTGTTGAGACCTGCTGTTCAGAAGAAAAGGTATTTGCTGTTCATTGAAGTAAACCAAGGAACTCTGATGGAGATGTACAAGGAGATGAATGTTGTTTTCATGCCTGCTAACTCAACATCTGTTCTGCAGCCTGTGGATCAAGTAGTAATTTTGACTTTTAAGTTTTATGATTTAAGAAATACATCTTGTACCTGGCCTCAGCCAAATTGCAAAACAGAAAAATAGCCGGGCATTGTGGCGGGCGCCTGTACTCCCAGCTACTCCGGAGGCTGAGGCAAGAGAATCATCTAAGCCCAGGAGTTGGAGGTTGCTGTGAGCTGTGTGACGCCACAGCACTCTACCGAGGGCGATAAAGTGAGACTCTGTCTCTACAAAAAAAAAAAAAAAAAAGGAAGGAAGGAAGGAAGGAAGGAAGGAAGGGAAAGAAAGAAAGGAAAGAAAGAAAGATTGTAAGGCTATAGCTGTCACAGAGGATAATTCCTCTGATAGATCTGGGCAAAGCCAATTGAAAACATTTTGGAAAGAGTTCACCATTCTAGATGCCATTGAGAACATTCATGATTCACAAGAAGAGGTCAAAATATCAATAGTAATAGAGTTTGGACCAGGTATGGTGGCTCATGCCTGAAATCCCTGGGAGGCGGAAGCAGGACAGTCCCTTGAGCTCAAGAGTTCCAGCCCAGCCTGAGCAAGAGCAAGACCCCGTCTCTAATAAAAACAGGAAAAGTAGCCAGGCATTGTGGCAGGCGCCTATAGTCCCAGCTGAGACAAGAGGATCATTTGAGTTTGAGGTTGCTGTGAGCTGTGACGCCATGGCACTCTACCCAAGGGCAACAAAGTGAGACTCTTATCTAAAAACAAAACAAAAAAAAAACAAAAACAGGAGTTTGGAAGAATTGGGTTCCAACCCTCATGGATGACTGTGAGAGGTTCAAGACTTCAGTGGGGGAAGTAACTGCAGATGTCATGGAAATAAAAAAGGAACTAGAATTAGAAGTGGTGTGTAAAAATGTGACGGAATTGCTCCAATCTCATGATAAAACTTGAAGGGATGAGAAGTTACTTCTTATGGATAAGCAAAGAAAGTGGTTTCTTGAGGTGAAATCTACTCCTGGTGAGGATGCTGGGAAGGTTGTTGAAAGGATTCTGACTTTCAGGGGAAATGAGTTATAAAGCAGTGACAGGTGTGAGAAGTTCTCTCGTGTGTGGGGCAGATGCTATCGGACAGAGGAGCATGCAGCACAGAATCTTCCTGAAGGGACAAGTCAATTGATGAGCTAAACTTCACTGTTGTCTTATTTTAAGAAGTTGCCACAGTCACCCCAACCTTCAGCACCAACCACCCCAATTATTCAGCAGCCATGAACACAGAGACCCTCCACCTACAAAAAGGTGATGACTTGCTGAAGACTCAGATGATCATTAGCCTTTTTGGCAATAAAGTGTTTCTAGTTAATGTAGGCATACTTAACAGATGACAATTTCATGTAAGCATAACTTTTTTTTTTTTTTTTTTGAGACAGAGCCTCAAACTGTCACCCTGGATAGAGTGCCGTGGCATCACAGCTCACAGCAACCTCCAATTCCTCGGCTCAAGCGAGTCTCTTGCCTTCGCCTCCCAAGTAGCTGGGACTACAGGCGCCCACCACAAGGCCCGGCCATTTTTTGGTTGCAGCCGTCATTGATGTTTGGTGGGCCCGGGCTGGATTTGAACCCACCAGCTCAGGTGTACGTGGCTGGCACCTTAGCCTGTTGAGCCACAGGCGCCGAGCCTAAGCATAACTTTTATAGCCAGTGGGACACCAAAAAATTGGTGTGACTCATGTTATATTGTGTTATATGATTTGCTTTATCAACATGGTCTGAAACAGAGCCCACAATATTTCTCAAGTTTACCTATGTGATTGAATAAATGTCTGCTTAAGATTCAGAGCTGGTGAAAAGTCTAGACTTCGCTTACTTTAACTCCTTTAGGGGCTTTTCTTCTTCCATTGACATGAGGATCCAAAGTCTACAGTCTCATTACTTCCAGGCACCGGACGAGGCCTACGTCTGCAATCTCTTGTTCTGCAGTGAGGAAATGCAACCTCAGGTGAAATGCACTTGTGTGTTGTGTATAAAAGTAGTCTCAGACCGGATTCAACTGTGAGTAATAATAAGCTAACTTTTTTTTTTTTTTTTTTTGAGACAGAGCCTCAAGCTGTCACCCTGGATAGAGTGCTGTGGCATCACAGCTCATAGCAACCTCCAATTCCTAGGCTCAAGCGAGTCTCCTGCCTCCGCCTCCCAAGTAGCTGGGACTACAGGTGCCCGCCACAACGCCTGGCCATTTTTTTTTTTTGGTTGTAGCTGTGATTGTTGTTTGGCGGGCCCAGGCTGGATTCGAACCCGCCAGCTCCTTAGCCCGCTGAGCCACAGGCGCCGAGCCAATAAGCTAACATTTTTTGAACACACTTGTCACATACAACAATGCTTTTGGCTTCTACCAATAATTGTAATTGAAGTTCAAACCACAAGAATCAGGAAGAGAGGTTGAAGCCATAACTCCATCTGTTGTCAAGGTTGTCAGGTAAGAAGTAATGTAACTGTTTGATTAGCACAGGATTTAGCTGGAAAAAAGCTGTTTCCTGAGTTAAATGAAAACACTAAACTCATTCTCTTCCCACAGTTTGTTCTCAATCTCATTGTGCAGAACGAAAGAATACTCAATTACAAATGTGATCAAAAACTCCTTGGTCACCTTGCCTTACAAGTCACGCCAATGAACCAACCATGCTTTGTTCTTAGAATGGAAATGTCCCTTTGAGAAGGAAGCCCAAAGCCAGTTTTTCTTTTGTGAAGCCAAGCGAGGATCAGTAAAGTGGGAATACACACACATACACATACTAACCTTTTTTTAAAAGGTTAAGAAAATTTAAAAACTCTACTCAACAAAAATATCTGCCTTTTCTCTAAAGAGAAAAACAAAATACATTTTCACTGAATTGGGTTTGCCTGATCATTACCCTTCCAAAATGAATGAACAAACACTTATTTTGAAAATCCAAACTTCAGGCTCGGCGCCTGTGGCTCAACGGGCTAAGGCGCCAGCCAGCCACGTACACCTGAGCTGGCGGGTTCGAATCCAGCCTGGGCCAGCCAAACAACAATGACGGCTGCAACCAATAAATGGCCGGGCATTGTGGTGGGTGCCTTTAGTCCCAGCTACTTGGGAGGCAGAGGCAGGAGACTCGCTTGAG
Source organism: Perodicticus potto (assembly GCA_963574655.1). Lineage (NCBI taxonomy): Eukaryota > Metazoa > Chordata > Mammalia > Primates > Lorisidae > Perodicticus > Perodicticus potto. Next base: position 19,446 of record CAUYRH010000269.1, read on the forward strand.
CCCAGGAATTGGAGGTTGCTGTGAGCTGTGATGCCACAGCACTCTACCCAGGGTG
>CAUYRH010000272.1:0-27765 GCA_963574655.1 Perodicticus potto
CCGCCCTCCCTGCTACTTTTTTGGGGTGATTTTCCTCATGGGGTGGAGCCATGCACCTGTGGTGGTTCTGACTCCGAGGTCAGCACGAAGACAGGCTTACCTGAACAAAAAGCAACCTCTCTACACAGTGCCCTGGTACAAAGAAAACTATGTTACCTACTTCTTTAAGGTAACACGTTGTAAATGGCAATCAAAAAGCAACTTTTACCCACACTGTTTATATATTAAGCTATCATGAGCTAATAAGGCATTTTTTTAAATTTCTTCATCAGATTTTATCTTTAATTTCATAGACTAGAACAGCATTGTAGGGCAATGTGGAGTTTCTAGTATTTTTCTCTCAGTATCTCATTATCTTATTTAATCCTGGTATAATCGTGTGTCCTTGCACTGAGGGAAAGGGACAAGAAATCAGCAAGTTTTGATGATAGCACCAAATCACTTGACATCACTTAGTTTAATTAAATGACTGAGCTGCAACCATCATTAAGATCAACCACACACACACACACAGGTTTCTAAGAAAATATTTGTTAGCTCATTAGCACAAGTTAACATAGAATAATCATGAATAGATTTTTTTCCTCTGTCAGTGTTCAAACAACAACCTTGGTAACCAAAGAGAAGGTTAAAAATAGGTGAAATCTCATTTTTAATAAAATTAAATTTAAAATTCTCCTTCAGGGAAAATGGGCAATATCATGCGTATTGTTATTCTCATTAAGTCTGTGGTTCTAAAATATTTACTCTCATGGAGCAGGTAAGAGTGGAAATCTTTACCTGGCTGCTATATTAGTGAGCAAAAAAACACCTGTTTTCTCTCTGTCACCATTTCTTCATCACTTATTATTGGAGTGCTTAGACATTTTGACAAGGGTGTTATTTTAGTATGAAATCTTACAAAAGAAAGGAATATTTTAAAAATTTGATGAAAACACTAAAGGTCATTATGGTTTTTTTGCACTGAATTTATTTCCTTTTGGTATTTTGCTGTGCACACAAAATATTCAATATAGAAGAAATTCAAAAGCTCCCTTCTTCCCAAAAGATAAAAATTTTTAAAGTCCCATCTTTCCTGCAGTGGTTTGATTTGTTTTAAGAAAAGTAGAATGAATGTTAAAAACTCAGCATAAAAGCATCAATCATGTAAGTCCTCTTGAATGAAAATTAGATATGGCAAAGGTAGCACCCACATTTAAGAAGAAAGCCTAGTCAATATAGTATAGCCATCATTTGTGAAAACAGTTATCACTATATTTATAAATTGTATCACAAATATCTTTACTTTTGAGTCAGAGCTCAATATATTTGGTTGCGTTCGCACTGCACCGGTGCACGTAAGCGCACGCACACACGTATAATTCTTATGCGACGCCTCTGAAAAGGGTTTTCTGCCTAAGGTCTGGGCCAGGTACCAGTGAGGGACTGATGAATGAGAATAGCCCATGAAAAAGAATAGACATGAATGGTTCAAGACTTGGAATCTCAGAAAAACCATACTGAGGCTGAATGCACGCTGCTCATGGGAATCAAACCAGGTGGGTAGAGCATCCCGGAACTTAAATTTAAATGGGTTACCATAATAATGTTAGTGGAAAACCAGAATGAAATGAGACAAGATTGAGAACTAGGTAAATTAATAGTCAATATGGGAACTTATCCGGTCAGCATAGCTGGTCTGCCATTGTGTCTTGCAGGCATGGCTTCACACTGGTTGAACTGAGGGCATGGGTTTCCAAGCAGTGTTTTTCAAACTTCACTGGTCATAGATTCTCCTGGAAATCTCGTTGAAACATAGAATCTGATGGTCCTGACACAGTAAGTCTGGTGTCAGGTGGAGTTCATGTCTAATGACCTCCCAAGTTATGGTGATGCTGCCAGGCTCAGGGCTGCACTCTGAGTAGCAAGGAGTCAGAGGAAAGATCTTGCCACAAGCAATGATGACTTTTGTTGCTTTCATCTTCATTCTGCATAACAATAATAGCTGAAGAGGCTTTTAATCAATGCTTTTTAGAAATCAGACATAGGAAGGAAAGTGTTAAGCCTCTACTTGAACGAGTGCGAGGATACCTACCCAGCAAGAAACACTGGGTCCTCAAGAAGGACCCCTTTGAGCTCCTTCATGTTTCAAGAGTAACCTGGGTGGGGTATAGGAAACAATACCCCCAAATGACCAAAGACAATACCTATATGAATCTTGAAAATGGCATCAGAAATTTAACTCTTAAAAGTGACTTGGCTCTGAGATTCTGTTTAAGAGAAGCTCTAAGTAGAAAGCAGAACAAAGAGAAAAAACTTGCAAGAGCCATAGTAGTCAGGGAACCTGAGTTAAAACCCCCAAATGCAATACCAACATCAACAAACCCAAATTCATAGAACTGAAAGCTTTTACTGCTGATTTTAACAAAACTAAGGATCCTAAGTTTGCCCTTCAAAGAGTTTAGGAAAACACGTAGGCGTTCTAATCCCCCCTCCTTTGTCAAGAAATCACCAAATAATAATAGCTATTATATTTTAGCATTTACTGTGACATAGGAAGTGTTCTATAGTATTATCTTATGCATACAACAAGCTTATATAGAAGGTACTGCTGCTAACCCTTTTTACAGTGAGGGACTAAGTTTCAGACAGATTAATTAACACACCCCACGTCATACAGCTAGTGAAGAAATAAGCTCAAATTCCAAACAATGGCTGATTGGAATTTTTTCATAATAGAAAGATTTTTTAAATTAAAGGTTTATTTAATTCTAAAGCCAAAACATAATTGAAAACAATCATAACCATATCTACTCAAACTACTTCATGGGTGTTTACAGAGCTCCAGTGAAATGTTAAGAGATTTAAAAGTGCTCAGAAAACATCTGTAGCTAACACAGGAAACACAGAGAGAAAAGCTAGCAAAAAAAGGTGCTTTGTAAACTGTATAGAGAATGAGTTTAGCTATTGATAAGATTTATCACTCCTAGGCTCCAAGATCACAGTGCCAAGACGAGGCGCAAACCCAAGTCAACGCTTCTTCCAGCATCAGGAGATAAAAAAGATCTCTTTGAACTCTAAACTTCCACTTTTCTTGACCTTGGTATCATCCTGTGGTAATTATGTGAATGAAGCCTAATTATGAGGAAGATTATTTCCTTGTCCCCATGGAATTCTCTCCTCCTCCTCCTCCTCCTCCTCCTTCTTCTCTCTCTCACTCTCTCACACACACACACAACATTAGATCTAAGCCTTAACTTCATTTTATATAGGTAGATCCAGAGAATAATGATAGGCCCAAAGTCGAACTAGGCAATGTAAGAAAGAACATTGTAACCATCTGTTTGTCTCCATAATGCCTCTTAATTGAAAAATAACTAGAGGTAGAAGGGTCTATGCCTTCACTTGTGGAAAAAGTATTTTTATTCACCTATCACTCAGTACACATTTATCAGATCTAGACACTAAGTAAGTGCTGGGATCACAAAGGTAAAGGAGACATCATCTTTTCCTGCATAAAGGTAAAGTCCAAGGCTTTCTCTGTGCTGGACTTATATCAACCACTTTGGGAATGCAAAAATAGGTTAGACTCCTAAAGTGGAAGGCAAACATATAAACAATGTGAAATTAACATACAGATGGGGGATCTTGAAGAAAGGCTAACATTTTAATAGGAAAGGATAAAATTAAAGGAGGAACTTGTAGGATTCTAATGAGCTTAGCATTTCTTTTGTAAGCAATGGAGAAAGTTACTGGGCATGGGAATGGAATAATGGACATAGGGCTTAGTAATGATGGCTTGAAGAAAGGAGTGAAGGAAACTAGGTAGGAGGGAGGAAAAATAGTGTTCAGATGTGCTGTCCTGGCATATAGGACCTCACTGCTATAAAGTGATAAAGCAACATGACCAGAACCTAGAAACACTTGTTTGGAAGGCAAATGTAAGAAGGGAGAACTCAAAGAAAATCAGGATTTGGGCTTCTTGTTGGGGAAAACAGTGATCCTACCAGCAGAATAGATTTAGGGAAAAAAACAATGGGTTTGGTGGAAGATGTGTAGGCAATCACGTGGCTATAATGAGACTCCTGAAAACAGAGAACAAATGATTGATAGAAATTTTACAAGCTTATCCTAGAGTTGAATATTATGCCAGCAAAGTATATTTTCTTAGAAGGTGATTTTTCAAGGTATGTTCTCAGACATCTTAGGAGCTGGGGCCTCAGCATTATACTGTAACTGAGTGGCTCTTCTGATTTTATCAGTATTTTTTACTATTCATTTTATTCAGAATTTAAGAGAATACACCATGCAACTGTCTCTTCAAAGTAGAATCATGGTTCTTACTCATTTTGGGAAAGTTTCTAGGACCCTTTGGGCCATAAAATATGATTTGTGGAAATCTCTTCTCTGTATAGGACTGTTTTCTTAGAAACAACAATAAATCCAGAAGGGAATTCCTCTAATTCCCCCACCACTTCTCCATCTACCCACACCCACAGCTACAAAGCCTACCTTAAAGACACTAACAAAGGAAATTCCAGGCTTTTCTAGTAAGAAATTCTGGACCTTGACTAATGAGGATTATTCAGCTTGAATTTTGTTGATCAGAATCCCTCCTCCATGGTGCAAACTCATTCCCTCTTTACAAAACTTCAGTAAAGATAGCTGCTCCTATCTATCCCTTAATTATTCATCAAACCTCAAGTTTCTCTCCCTCAAGTAATGCTATGCTCTACCAGAAGTCTCACATGCTTCTTTATCCATTTCTCCATGAGTTCCCATGTCTTAGAGTCTCTGCCAGAGACTGGGCAGATAAAAGGAAAATCAGAAATGGTACCTGTTGTTCCTTCTAAGATGAAAACTGTTCAGTAAAATGCTCAGGAGGATTAGAGAGAAATATAGATGAAGCGCCCAAGAATTTGAAAAGGAAAAGGTTACTTTCATATGAGGGAAAGGAAGTTCATAAGAGGCTTTGTGGATGAAGGAGCATTTCAGCTGAACATGAGAAGATAAGAAGAAGGTGGACCTGTGGACTTGGAGAGGAGCAAAAAGGGCCAACCCTTTGAGCCAAATCACAGAGGCCACCAGACTAGGTTTGTCTGAGGGAGTTCAAGGGCAAGTTAGAGCCACTGAAAGGTGGTCCACTCATGGCATCTGCACTGGGGAGAGAAAACGGTTTCAAGTCATACTAACCTGAAATTATACACCAACCCACAAGAATTTTCATGTCTATCATCAGTCAACTGAACCTGGGTCTAGGAGGAAGATATATAAAGATTTTAATTTTAGTCCCAGAGGGGAAGTTACTACCAAAAAAGGGGAGGGAGCATGGTTAACATGGTAAGGAAGCACAAGAGTAGGAGGTTTGCTCTTATTCCAAGAGTGGTACCGTGGCAGGACCTGTAAGGTTGTATTTACATAGCTATACCAAGAGAATGTTTGGATGGCCTATCACCTAAGAAAGGATGACATCTTTCTCAGATCTTAGACTGTGTAACAACACATAAGGGGGAATGTCACTGCAGTCAATCAAACAGGGAAATAAGCAAATCTCCTTAAAAAGAGAAAGTCAGAAAATGGTCATTTTCCCCCCATTCTTGCCAAGCTGAGTAATGTGCTTATAAGTTTCACCCAACAGCATCCTCACAAGAGAAAAAGACAGAATAATGAAATTATGAAAGAGTCTGGCAATCAAATTAGACACTCATAGGGGAAAATAATTACCCAAAATAAGTGTGCTGGAAAGCCCATTTTGCTAGTCATGCCAAGAGCTCAGCCCCACTTAAACACCTGGGGACATGTAGACCCTCCTTAAAAGGTCATTTTCAAGAGACTACACCTACCAAATAAGAGTTTCCCTGGGAGAATCACATCCAGCAATGGCATTTTTGTGTTTGATTGGTTAAACTGCCTTTTTGATATGTCCTTATTATAGGGGCTTCTTTTTATCAAGATACCGAATCTTTTCTTCACCTCCTACCATTCTGTGGGCACAAAGGTGGGGAGACACTTATTTGAGGACAGAATTAATAATAAACAGCTAATGTCTTGAACTAGGATAAATTCAGTGAATATCTAAAAATGCAACTTGACTTATTAATACATATGGATTAAGAGGCTTTATAAAAGTACATCACCTTCAGAAAAATAGACACAGCTGCTAGGAAAACGGAGTTACCTTTCTACTCAGAAAATGGACCATTTCTCACAACATGATCCTGCATGGGAAATACTGAAGAGCCCCATTGAAATGAACACAGTTAAACGGGAGTGGAGGGCCCAAGTTACCCTTCCCTAGAGGCAGCAAGGCAGGGATGAGCCAGTAGGATCTTTCTCTGGCCTATGTACTACTAATTCAACTTCTTTAATTAAGAAGGGTAATCAAGACAACAGGTAACTTGTTTAGAGGAAGGCACTGAACATGTTTATACAAAACCATACAAGTTTATACACATTAGGATCTGCCTTTCTCTGAGGACATGGAGACGGAAAATAGACCCTTTTTAATCATATGGATTGGCTAAACTAGAGAGAAACCAAGTAAAAGTAACCAGTTCTAGCAAAGAATCACAATATGTATTTATGTGTGAAAGTACTAGAAAAGAAAGGTGTGATCACCAGAAACCAGTTTAACTATCATAAAAGTTCAGAGGGCATGTTTCAAATATTAGCCCATATATACATATCACACGCACTCACACACATACACACAGCAACGTGGCATTTTGAATGTCTGCAATGACGCCCTTTTCCTCCGTACATGGTCTTCTATAACCTGGAAAACCATAAATCTCAATTCAAAAATATAATTAGGTGGAGAAGAAGGAGTCTGGGGGAAAAAATAAAGTCTGGTTATTTAAACCTTTTATTCATAGATAATCCTAACTACTTGTTCCTTTCTGCAGCTGCTTATTACTCCAGTGAATATTGCCTTGGGAGTGGCTAATGGCACTTTTCTGCTGTGTGAGGCCAGCCTTACTGCTGCTTTAGGTCTTCCCCGTTTGTTTTGAACAATGGGAGGGACCACTGTATTTCAAGTCATTTGGAATGACAGCCCTCTAGTCCTGAAGAAAGTATAAAACAAACTCACATAAAGAAATCTGCTGGCTTTTCTGCACTGACTACAGATCCTACATCACTTCATTAGCACAGCACGGCACCAGCCTGGTGTCCCTTCATGACTGCACTATGGATGGCGGGGCTGTGTCTATGGTACTGTAAGAAGGGAGATGGAGTCCTCGGGTAGGCCTATGGGCCTATGAGATATTGTTGAGACCTTACCTTTACTTTATATAGCGGTCCTCAACCTTCTGATTAAAGGTCTACATCTCCTTGGTTTATGTCATTATCATGGAAATATTTTGGCTCTTGCAAAGCTCAAACAGCAAAAGTCAACCTATATGGTCCAAAGGAGAATAAACTGGTCAAATGCAAAATATGGAATTTAATCCTTTAGTAGCCAAGAAGAACTTAGAAGATGGCTATTACACTTTTAACTGAAGCCCTCTCTCTGAAACACGAACACCACACAAGTTCACCAAAAACATGACAGAACAAATCTCATATACTTTTTTGATACAGTAGAGGGCTACATATAGAAAGTATCTTTGCTTAGTATTATGTTTGACCAGATATCTAATAATATACATATGTACCTGAAGGAAAAATACAAATGGAATAATCATATATTTACCCAACAAGTCTTATTTAAAGTGTCAAGGTCAACCGGTGGGAGACCTCCATCAGTGTTAAGAGTGTTTAGCTTCAATTCCTGATAGTTCTCTTAGACCCTACAAATATAGTATCAACCTAGAGGGATAGGGACCTATGTTTATAGAATCACTATGCATTGTCTTTCAAGTTTACTATATTAGTTATACATTTTCTGTGCATTTGTATGGAAATACTGAGTACCCGGCCTATGATTTTGCCCTGGAAATTTCTGAGCACTCTCCTAGTGGCTTCTTCAAGATCCCACCTATTGGAATCCATATTGCTCTTACAATTAGCATTTCTACTCTCCCCTCCATTTTTCAGTTAAAATACCTCTTGGCTAAAGTAAGTAAGTCTCCTACAAAACAAAGTATTTCTTCCTAGTCTTTATAAGAGATATTTGGTGGCATTAATTTGAACTACTTTTGTAAGTTAAAAAATAAAATGTCGAATATCAGCAATTTCATACAGTTCTGAATGGGGAAATAAATCCAAATGTCTTCTGCTAGAAATTCATGAGAAATCATTACAATTCAAGGAAAATAAAACTTTATAGAAATCTATGAAGGTAATAAAGAATAGCATTTGAAGTAGGTATTACCAATAATGTTGGCTGAGGAAAAAAAATTAACTGGATAAAGTTCAAAATTTCAGAACATTTTTCTTCTTCTCTTTACAGTTCTATACTGAAGATAGAGACATTCTCTCTTTGACACTGTGGAGGTCACCACTTCTAGCAAACAATTTATTGTGCTATACTCGAAAGTGGATGATTTTCACTCTCCTTAATTTTTTAAGTTTTCCTATTAACAGGCTAAAACAAAGAAGTACCGTCTTTCTTAGAATCCAACAGCTAGAAATTCCATTTAGAGCAAAATTGAGAACATGTAAAAGTAAATTTAATTATTGTGTTAGAAATTATTATATAATTTAAAAACTTACATTGAATACATCAAATATATTATAAAGGATGTTATACATAAAATATTTCTTATTTGCAAACAAAAGTAACTTCATAACCTGGAAAGAATGTTTCATTTATCTAGTTCTATTTTCCAAGAAAACCTTTGCACAGGATTTTCATATACATAAGTATATATTTCTTTGAAGAAATATATATTTGTAATTAAAAACAAATATATTTTATGTCTAGATTAATGGTGTTACAAATATTTTATTTAGAAATCTGAGTTACAATTCCTAACGGCCCATCATGAGCTCCCAAAAGACCTGAATTATTATAGAATTATAGGATTTTTCTTGCCATTAAAAATATCAAGTATAATTTGCCCTTAATTTCTTCAAAAAAGAAAGAATTATGACCAGATGGAATGGAATATAAATAACCGAAATGTTAACCTATTTATAATATATGACCAGTAAGAAAGATGGAAAAGTGGAAGTGAAAACATGTTGCCAAAAAGAAAAATGACTAAAGGGAGATTTTGATAATTTTTACTAAGTTTCTGGATTTGATTGTTTTCATTAAGTTTCTGACGATTGAAAGAAATTTAACGAATCTGCAGAAAACCTAAGAGTGAAAAGATGGGAAGGAGGGAAATGAATATTCATTTTATTCTTAGAGTACTCTATTTTCATTGCTTTGTTTTAAAACAGTTAAGTGGCTAAATTACCAAAGGTATGAAACTTTAATAACTTGTACATAGAAACCAATGTAGACTTCTCCAAACGTGAATTCTTTTTCCACTTTCTTTTCTCATCTTCATATCTAAGAATCTATGACTTAAGCATAGCAATTACTAAGGGAAAAAAATGAATGTGCAAATAGCTAAAATTATTATATTGTTAGCCTCCAATCCTACATTCGCTTTAGGTGGGTATTATTCATCTTACATAGTTCTGTAAAATGCTCTCATGAAAATCCCCAGAGTCGTGCCGTGTCTATCATAAATGTCCCTAATCCTCACCATGTCCCGCAGACATAATGGAAGAACTCCTGTTTCGAATTTGTGACTCATACAGTTGCAACTTCACTTCCAGCATCAGTTTCAGTTTAAGTTCCCTTTATTATCTCCTCTGAGAACATAGAAAGGTAGAAGCTATCCAATCATATCAGGCAACAGAAATATGTATGTATTGAACGGAGTGTTCAGTGTTAGCTATTGGTAGAAATGGAAATTACCACATAAATTATTTATCCACCTGGCTGAATTTGTCTGCATTTAACCAAACAAGTCACACTGATGCTGAGGATTAAAAACACAGGCATTTATGTATTTGTCTAGTCTATTTTTGCCTCATTTCCCAATGTAAGTACCAAAACATGCTTACAATAAAATAAAAAAAACACAAACTAAAAGTAAAACAATAGGCCAAAGTAAAACACAAATTAGAATGAGAAGTATATAAATCAGGGGAAAAAAACAAGCACGGGTAAGCAGCTCAGATGCCCTCTCACCGCTGTGGACTGTTCAATCTCATCTTCCAGGATGCCACAGCAAAAGAGAGCCATTATTTTTACGATTCACAATGTGGAGATGGAGTTATCCCTCTGGATAACTTTTATCACTCACTTCTAAAATAAATATCCCTTACCTCTAAAAAAAAAATACTGAAAATGGGATTAAGAAATGTCATGCTATGCCCTGAACCATGGTGCTGGTCAGTTTCCTTTGTTCCCCCACCCCGATTTTTCCCTCTGTCTTTCTCTCTGCACTGGGCCACAGGAGGCTTGTACCACAGACTGACTTTCCCAGGCTCCCTTGCTGGTTGGCTCTAGGTTGGGTTGGGTTTGGCTGGAGACTGAAGGTCAGGAGTTGAGAGAGCCTAGAGAATTCTTTCCTTGCTTCCTCTCTGCTTTGGGCCACATTTCTGTTAGCAGCTGCATTCCTCAGGACCACAGCTATGTTGGGTGTCACTTCCCACAACTCCAATAACCCTTCAAGCCTAAATGGTCATAGCTTCCCACTTGCTGAACTCTGGCTGCCTCAGCACTTTTTGTTGGTTCTCTTAACTCTACACACACCTCGTCCTCATTAAAGACTCTTCCTTTGATTGTGTGGCGTGGCTTTGCTTTCCTCCCAGGACCCCAATTGATACAAATGAGTTCTTGCAGCAAAGTACATTTGAAAGCTTGCTTCTAAACAGAAAAAAAAACCACACACAACAGGAGCTCTCATGATATGTCTCAATGAACATACCTGTGGAAGAGCCAAGAAAATATTGTCCAAGTATCCAAAACCAGGCCACCTAGAACAATGATATCCGAAAGAACTTTCCAAGATGGTGGGAATGTTTTATATCTGTGTTACAGATAGTTATATGTGTCTATTAACTCCTGGAATGTGGTGATAGGAATAAGAAACTGAATTTTTAATTATATAATTTTAATTAATTTACATTTACATTTAAATAGCCATCTATGCCTAATGACAATGCTATTGCATAGTACAAATTTATGTTAATCTGAGTGCAAAATCCAGAGATTGTCTGATTAATGCAGTATGAAAATAAGCACAAGAGACTGTAGTCTAAGAGAGGGTTCAGCAAAGGGCACCAACCACTATAAGGGTGCCCATTAAGTCTGTGTGCAATTTTAACTTGCACGCTATTTTAAATTGCACATGAACTTCATGGACACCCTGTAGTATAAGGAAAATTAAGGTAAGTACAACAAAAAGGATACAAGTCCAAAACTGGGAAAGTGCATACCAAATCACAGGAACCAAGAAAACCTTTGTAGGGGATTTTTAATTAAGGTTAATTAAAAATCAACCTGGAAGGTTGTATAGATTAAAAGTTAAGCCTGCAAGATTGTATAGATTTTTGATTAGATTGCTATTTCTATTAACAAATTACCACATACTTTGTGGCTGAAAACCACAAAAATTTATTACTTATTATCTTAAAGTTCTATAGGTTAGAAGCCCCCTATGTGTCTCAATGGGTAAAATCAAGGTGTCAACAGAACTGTATTTCTCTCTGGAGGCTCTAGAGGAAAATCCATTTCCTTACCTTTTCCATCTTCTAGAGGCCATCCATTTTTTAGCTCATGGTCTTTTTTCTCCACGTTCAAAGACAGCAAAATTGTGCATCCATTTATGCCTTTCTTCCCAAGACACATGTCCCCTCTGACCACATCCAGGAAAGGTTCTCTGCTTTTAAGAACCCATGTGATTAGACTGAGCCTACCCAGATAAAATTATCTTTTTCTATTTTTCTAAATATAAAAATTGTTTCATCTCAAGATTTTTAACTTAATAATATTTGCAAAGTTCTTTTTGTCATGCAGGGTAACACAGTCACAAGTTTCATATATTAGCATGGGGACGTCTTTGGGGGTCATTATTCTTCCTACCAAAGATTTTCAACAGCAAGAGGCAGGAGATGAAAAGGAAAGAATTCTAGGGAGAGGTTCAGGCCAAGAGCTAGGCAGACCAACAGGAATCAACAGAATAATCACTAAAAACTGTTACCCAGTGCCTCACACGATTAACCAGTGCCTTCCATTCCCTGTGGATGACATATTATAACACATGCTAAATGCTCAGGGCAGATGGGCTACTCCTAGCATACCTGCCGACGTTCACTCCTGCCAGATGAGCTGTATGCTTACCAAGAGCCAGCTGTGTGTCTTGCCAAACCTATGTAAGCTAGTTGTATTTGCTATTGTAACGCATCATTTAATTAAATAGTCCATAAACCAGTAGGATTTCTGGACTCAAGAGTTTTTGTTTACATGCAAATTGAGTTGAACAATTTGAAAGGACTCCTTAAATACAAGGTACTGAAATTTTCTGCTGACAATTTAAATATGGGCAAGATAACTACAAAGATTTGGGAGAAAACAGTTAAAATGTAAAAGAATCTATAATAGGGTTGTCTCTCAAGTATGTTGAACATGTACCATGCAATACGGGTTAAATTTATACAAGAAATACTACGAAGAATTTCAATCAGATGGTCCATACTTTTTTTTTTTTTTTTTTTGAGATAGACTATGTTGTCCTGGGTGGAGTGCTGTGGCATCATAGCTCACAGTAACCTCAAACTCTTGGACTTGAGCAATCATCTTTCCTCAGCCTCCAGAGTAGCTGGGACTACAGTTACTCACCACTACATGAGGCTACTTTTTCTATTTTTAGCAGAGACAGGGTCTCACTCTTGCTCAGGCTGGTCTTGAACTCCTGAGCTCAAGCAATCCACCTGCCTTGGTGTCCCAGAGTGCTAGAATTATAGGCATGAGCCACCACAACCAGCCTGATCCATACTTTAAAAAACATGTTTATCTTTTCCTCATATGAACTCAAAGAGTGAGTATGAGAAAAAGAATGCAAAAGATCTCATTGATAATGTTTTATTGATGACATGTCAAAATGATAATATTTGATATATTGTGTTAAACAAAACTTATTATTAAAATCAATCTCACCTTTTTTTTTAATGTGGCTACTAGAAAATGTAAAATTATATATGCAGCTCACATCCATGGCTCACATTATATTTTTCTTCTGGACAGTAATGCTCTAGTCTAGATCAATCCTATCATGAGTCAGGAAGGTTTAACCACCCATCCCCAGCCCAACTCTTTAGGACTTACATTCCCTTTGTCTTGTCTTAAAAAGGATGCTTGTCATTCTCTTCTTTCTCCACCTTGGGACATAGTCTGGTGTCCTCAATGTTGGCCCTATAATGTTGAGAGCTCAGCTTGATGCCCTGTACACATATGCCTTCCCTCATACTATCCATCATTCCCACAACCATGGTGTTGACAGTTTTCTCCCTCTAGAGAAAATGAAATTCCCAGGAGGATGAAGACCAAGAATAAGGGTATCAGATGTGGTAATGAGGGCATCATTACTGATCTTCAAGAAAATCACTGCACCAACTGTTGAGTGGACAGCTGAGTGGTTGTCACAATTGCCACATCCGTGATCTCAGGGACATAAAGACCAGGAGAAGCAAACAGCAACCCCTAATCCAATGGGAGGGCAGTGATGACAAAAGCACATGCACAGCTCTGAGTTAGTCTTCATCCACTGCTTCAATTCAAACTTCAAGTATGGAAGGCCTCCTCCCAGTCATTTATCATTCCAAAGTGGAGTGTTACCAAGTGTACACTTTTGAAAAGAAGCACACAACTAGACAGTTAAGTAGAGAATGGGTTTAAAAAGAAAAAAGAAATAACTTTGCAGCCCTGAGACTATTCAGAAATAAGAAAGATGCCCTTGCAAATCACCTCACCCTCAAGCAAATCAAGCTATGTTAAGACTTGATTTACTGCCTCTCCAGGGAACTGGCCAGATTTTTTTCTAAAGCCCTGGAGGGCAGTCATTGTGCTCATGTTGCCTATGAACATGGCCTGGCAGACAAGCATTCTGTCTCTGTTTTAGAGCCAGTTCTAATTCTCTTGGGCTGGGGCTGGGTAATCTCAATAACAACAAGGTTTTAGTACGTATGGGCACACGCGCATCTGAGTTTATGTATATATGTCTTATACATGGATATGTGTTTTATGCCTGGGTGCATTAGTTTACGTAATGCAACAGGTACCTGAAAACATTGCACAAAAAAATCAAAATGTACCATTTATTATAAAAATAAGGCCAATGAGCTCAGGTAGATAATGTTTTGTTTTGTTTTTCATTACTTAAGTTCCTACAGTGAACTACATAATTCTAGTGGTGAATTGCCTCTTACATTTTCATTCTAAAGTCTTCACAATGTCCATGTGAAAAAGAATGATGTTTTCTTCTGTTCTTCAGGCTTACAAAGTGCTCAATGGTTTTGCTGTAATAGTCTGGAACTATTTAAACCTTTAATACTCCTAATTCTCAAAGAAATCTGTCTAGTGACCACATTGAAGACAATACAGTGTGGTAGAAAGGGTCCTAAATAGTGCATCAAAGGATGTAGTTTTTAGCTAGATGGTGAATCTAGGGAGAACCTGTCATCCCCCTGAGTCTGTTTTCTTCTCTGTAAAATAGGGTTAATAACCCTTAACCTGTAATTCTTGGAAGAGTTCAGAAGGAGTATCTAGGAATGAGCTTTGTAAAATTAGAAGTACTAGTACAGGATTGATATTATCGTCACTAAAATTGCTGTAGTATGTCTCATGCCTCAGAAGAACCTCCAGTAATGAGTTCTTTGGTACATAAGATAAGGAAGGAAAAATATAAGATTCCAATACCCACCTGTCCCATGATTTCCTTCATGAAATTCATAATGGAAATTTAAAATATTGTCTTCAGTTTCCCAATAGAATTACATTGGCTTCAAAGGAGGTACAAGTCAAGATGTAACAAATTTTTATTCCAATTTGTTCTGAAATATGTGTTTTCAATCATCATGATTCCTTAAATTAGAATGTATCTGCAAAAAATAGATACATGCAAGCAGTTTTTTTCTTGAAATTTTTTTTCACGTAAGAGTATGCAGGCTGCTATGTAATGTCACACATTAAAATAACATTGGCATAGAATGGGGGTAAAATCCTTTCTCTGGAAATAAGCATATGTTATTAAAATTATATATCATTTGTAGCCAACTACTAGAAAAGACTCCACACTGAAGTGTCTCAGTGCAGGATTGATTTGGAGTATTGTGACATTGTGCTACAAGTATAGAAGTAGGAGGCAAAAGACTTGGATTCTGCTTCCTGATATTTCACTAACTAAACGAGGGACCTGAATAAGGCATTTACTTCCACGAGCCTTAATTTTCTCATGTGTAAAATAGATTAACACCACATGCCTACTTGCCTGTTTCATAAGGTCTGTATGAGGTTTGAATGAAAATATCTCCAAAAGAGCTCTGTCAACCATAAAATGGTATACAGATATAAGAAACTAACAAAATGTTATTAAATGAGCTTTATATTCAAGTTCATAATATAGTTATTTGTCACAGTTTCTTTACCATATGTGTAATCCATGCAGATATATTAATAATTCTGTTTTTCATACATTAATATTAATAATAAGGTAATAATGACCTTTACCTTAATAATAAGCCAGATCAAGGAAAGCTACATATACTTTTCATCTCATCATTCCTCTTCAAGGGTTTTAAAGAGAACTCAGTTTCCCAAAGTCACACTAACTTTAGGTGCTCTGACAAAGTTGGATTTAAAGCAAACCACAAATATTTCTCATGTACTCACTTAGAAAGAATATAAATAAACAAAAAAGCATTGACGCTTCATCCTGTAACAATAAAATAAGTAAATATTAATGAGAAGAATATGAACAAGAACTTTGAATATTTTAAATATTAACAAGAACTTTGAATATTTAAAAATTTTATAAACATAATTTATTTACAGGTCAATAATTAAGAATACGAGAGCAAACAATATAGAAAATATCCTCAGAAGCTCAATGTGCTCATTACATACAGCAAAAGTAACTTTTAGAAGACAAATTGTTATGTTCTCCATTTCATCATAAAAAATTAGAGGAAATTAGCTGAATATTTTAAAGAACAAAAAGACAACCTGTCTTTGTTTTGTGCTGCTATAACAAAGCAACTGATACTGGATAATTTACAAAGAACAGAAAGATATTATCTCATAGTTCTGGAGTCTGGCAAGTCCAAAAAAAAGATGGTGGCATCTGGCAGGGGCTTTCTTGCTTCATTATCATATGGCAGAAGGGAAAAGAGAAGGGGAGGTGGCTAAAACCACCTTTTGTAATGTCATTAATTTCACCCATGAAGGGATAGCCTTCATAACCTAATCACCTCTTACAGGTTTCACCTAATAATATTGTTGCAATGTCAATTTTAACATGATTTTGGGAAAGGACATTCAAACCATAAGCATAACCCAAACAGCCCACAGCTCACCATCGCTCAATGGTGAAAAAGTAGAAAATGTTTTTCTATAATATCAGGAACAGGGAAGGATGCCTACTCTTTCCACTTCTATTCTACATAGTACCACCAAAGCAGTTAGGCAAGTATAAGAAATAAAAGCCATCCAAATCAGAAAAGGAGTACAATCATCTCTATTTTACAGTAATATGTTCTTATATGTAAAAAACACTAAAGACTCCACCAAAAAAAAAAAAAAAAGAAAAGAAAGAAAGAAAAAGAAAAGCCTATTAGAACTGATAAATTAAGCAAATTTCAAAGATACAAAATTAACATACAAAAATCAATTGCACTTCTGCACACTAACACCAAACTATTCCAAAACTAAAAAGAAAAAAATACCATTTACAATAAATCAAAAAGAATAAGGTACTTATGGCTGGGTGTGGTGACTCATGCTTGTAATCCTAGTACTCTGGGAGGCTGAAACAGGAGGATCACTTGTACCCAGGAGTTTGAGGTTGCTGTGAGTTAGGCTAACGCCATGACACACTAGCTTGGGCAATAGAGTTAGACTCTGTCTCAAAAAACAAACAAAAAAAGGACAAAATACTTAGGAATAAATTTAACATAGCAGGTGAAAGACTTACACACTGAATACTACAAAACATCAATAAAACAAATTAGAGAAGATACAAATAAATAAAGTCACATCCCATGTTTATGGACTGGAAGACTATATTGTTAAAATGTCCATATAACCTACAACAATCTACAGATTTGATTTAAACCCTATCAAAATCCCAAAGATATTTTTTACAAAAGTTTTTTTAAAAATCCTAAAATTCATATGGAACCACAAAGAACTCCAAATAATTAAAATGGTCTTGAGAAACAAAGCTGGCATCACACTTTCTGCTTTTAAAATGTATTATAAAGCTACAGTAATTAAAACAATATGGCACTGGCATAAAGGTAAACATATAGACCAGTGGAACAAAATAGCCCAAAAATAAATACATACATTTATGGTCTAGATGTATATAGATCTTTGACAAAAACAACCAAGAAAACAAAATAGTTTATTCAACAAATGGTCTTGGAAAAACTACATATCTACATGTGAAAAAATAAGATTGAACTCTTATCTTGCATTACATGCAAAAATCAACTTAAAGTAAATTAAGACTTAAATCTATGACCTGAAACTTCAAAACTCCTGGCAAAATACAAGGGAAAATCTGCATGACATTGGCCTTGATATGATACCAAATGCCTGGGGAACATATGCCAAAATAGAATAGAAGCACTCTATCCATCTAGAAAGCTTATGCATGGCAAAGAAAATAATCATCAGTGAAAAGGCAGCCTATAGAATGGGAGGAAATATTTGCAGACCATATGTCTAATAAGTGGTAAATCTCAAAAATATGTAAAAAGCTCCTACAATTTAATAGCAAAAAAGCAAATAACTCAATTTAAAAATGGGTAAAGGACTTGAATAGACATTCTCCAAAGAAGATACAAATGGCCAAAGGTATATGAAAATAAGCTCAGCATCACTTAATTATCAGAGAAACAAAATAAGTTGAAACCATAGTGAAAGATCATCTCATAGTGTCAGGATGGCTGTTATTAAAAAAAAAAAAACAACATAACCAACATTGGCAAGGACACATACAGTCTCACATTGTATATGGTTGTGTGTATAGGTTACATTTTGTTTATTTATTCATCAATTAACATGTAGGTTGTTTTCATGTCTTGGCTTTTGTGAATAATGCTGCAATAACTACAAGAATGCAAAGACCTTTTCAAGATCAGTATTTCAATTTGGTTGCTTATAGCAGAAATTCCTTCTTTTTCCAGGCTGAAAAAATGAAAGAAACTGAAGGACATTATGCTATGTGAAATGATTCAGGCACAGAAAGACAAATACTGCATGATTCCACTCATATCTAAAATAGTCAACTTCATAGAAATACAAAGTGGAATGGTGATTTCCAGGGGCCAAGAGGAGGGGCAAATGGAGAATAATTGTTCAATGGGTGTAAACTGTCAGTTATGCAAGATCAATAAGAATTTAGGATCCATTGTACGACATTGTGCCTAAAGATAAAAATATCATATTGTACACTTAAAATTTAAGAGGGTAAATCTCATGTGAAGTGTTCTTGCTATAATAAAATATATAGTTATGTATAATATACTATATATATATACTTACAGAAGATTGTCCTATAAGGACAAAGACTTTGTTTGGTCACCATTATCTATATTCCCAGCATATAGAAGACTACCTGGTACATGAGAGACAATTAGGAAACATTTGTGAATAAATTAGCTTTTATAAGAAAGACAACCCAAACAAAAATAAGAAAAGGGAAAAGTAAAATCAAACAAAACAGAAAAATTGAACAGGAGTGTAATTTAAAAATAAAACCAAGATCTGAGTTGCTAAAAACTGATAGAAAAACAGCAAAATATAATTAAGAATAAAATACAAATAAAATTCACTAGAAATGAAAAAATATGCAATCAAAATACAAAATAAAATGAATGAATGCCCAGTTATATAAAAATGAATTCCATGCAGTGAATAATTTCTTTTTATGAAACATGATAAACAAAACTGAAAAACAAATCATAAATAATGTCAAAGAAAGCAGAGGGAATATATGAGTTTAGAAATAAATTATCTAAAGTGATCAGGAATTAATATCCATGTAATAGAAACCATTTTTAACACAAGAAAAAAAATGGTAAAGTAAAAAATGTAAGTAAAATATGATCTGGGGTCTAAATTACCTGATAAACATATTACAAAAAAATTCTACAGGCTAATATTATCTGTTAATAATATACATACAAAAATGTCAAACAAAATACAAGCAGAACTCAGCTATTTACTAAGAAATAGTATACTGGGAACAAATTGAATTTATTACAGCAATTTAGGGAATATTCAACATAAGAAGTACTATCAAAACTATGTAGTACATCAGTAGTACAAATATTAAAAAATATATTTAAAATAGCTGCCCAAAGAATTTTCAAAAACACCAGAATTTGTTTATAAGTTTTAAGCAGAATATATAGAAATAGAAAGATATTTCCTTTAACTTTATAAAAATGTTATTAAATTCTTACTGTATGGAAGAATATTCATTACAAAGGAGCATCTACTTTAAACCATGAACTAGCATTCTACATAACTGAGAAAACATTAGAAATGTCCTTATTAAGAACAGAAACAAAATTTAAATGCTTTAAGAATGTTTCAGTTTTCTGATTAATGCTGAATTTCAGACTTACAAATAGAATGACATTTAAAGGAATAATTTCAGGTATTAAGGAGGAAAAAGAAAATGTTGATATTAGGTAATATTCTTCAAATATCAAGAAAATATTTAAAATAAGCTATAAAATTATCAAAGTTATTAAGAGTTCAGCAATTACTAATAAGGTACATATATAAATCTATAGTATTTCTATATCATTAAAAGTAGTCAGAAATAAAAATAAAAACTATTTATACCAACAACAAAAATATAAAATAGAAATGTTTTAAAGAAATGCAAAATTTATGTTAAACTGTGAATAAAAGTTCTGGAAAGGAAAGAATAAATATCACAAAGATGAAAATCCTTCACAGGTTAATCTATAAATTAAAGCAACTCAAAATTGAATCTTAACTATTCCTTATATAACTTGAAAAAATTATTTTTAAATTCATTTGCAGTGGAATTTCTTTTTAAAATGGAATCAAATTAGCAATCCCTGATGCAGTTACTTCCAACAACCAGTAAAATTACCAAGAAAGAGGAGAAGCCCAAAATTAAAAACAACTCTTAAAACTGAGACATGTAGACAAGCTGGCTGCCAGAATCAAAGAGAAATTTTCACTATATACAAAACCTATAGAGCTGGATTGAGAAAAATAACTGGTTGCTTCCTTCTGCTTCACAACAATAATATGTTTTTTAAGAAATCCAAACAATATGAAATATAATATGAAGGTACTTGTCTCTTAGACACAATATTATTCTGGCTCACAAAACCAGTATCAGGACCAACTGAGTAGCTATCCTTCTGCTATTACGATATTTCTTTTTTATGACTTTTACTTCAACCCTCTCTTCTATCTGCAGTCATTCAGAGAAGATGCTTCTAAAAAAAGATTGTTAAAGGGGGAAGAATGTCTCACTAAAAAAGTATAACGAACAGGGATACATTATATGCTGGCATGGAAATTCTACTCAAGATAAGGATCATAGGGAGCTACAAAGAAAGAAAGAACCCTGGTCCAGCACAGTTCATTTGTGGGAACACAGCATGTCATCTACTCCATTAGTTCAGAATGTCAGAAAACCAGAAAGAAATAATAGATGACAGCAGCTCTGGTGAGCAGAACTATATTACACGGATGCTGGAATTGGACTCAGAATTGCGTTCTACCAATTATAGATTGAAGAGGGAATTTGGTTAAGAAGACAGAAGAGGGAGAAACCATACAATTTCACTTTTGTAAACCCTCTGTATGGATAGGGCTCACATTAGAAAATGAGTAAATAACACACAAACACACACAACATGAGCCCTGCATTACAAAAGTAATGCAGAAAGAGAGAAGTACGTCATCCTAAAAATTAAAAGAAAAAGAAATTTTCTGAAAATTATCTTTTGGAGGCAGATGACATTGCCAGGAATTTTTGTGTAGTATTTTTGTTCATGTGCAAAAAATTACTTTTTCATGAAAGATGACCTAAGAAACATTAAAAAAAAAAAAAAAAAAGGAGGCAAAGTGAGATATGACAAATGAGAAACAAATTTAAATCTCACCAAAACAATAAAGGCATTTGACAACTTGCCTTCCCTGCAAATATTGCCTGGTCCACTTGATTTTATAGGCGAATTTTGCCAAACTTTCAAGGAACAGATAATCTCCATTCTATACAAGTAGAAAAATACAGAAAATGAGATATGGCTGTCTAATTCATTTTCTAAGACTAATATAGTCTAATTTTCACAATTTGATAATATCAGAATAAGAAAATAAAACTAGTGGCCCAGTACCACTGTAAATACAAATGCAAAAATTCTAAATGAAATACTAACTGAATTCAAAATACATATTTAAAATTATATAATCACAATCACATGGATTTTTCCCCCTGGAATTCAAAGGTAATCTATCATTGTAATTCACCATAGTAAGTGACTAAAAGAGAAAAATCATATGAATATTTCAATGGATTTTTAAAAAGCAATTAGAAGAGATTGATCTCCAGAATGATAAAGATCTCTGAAAATTTGCTCCTTTATAAAAGCAACAAGAACACCAGTGGAAAAAATGTCAAAATCAAGTTTTGCAGAACTCTGGAAGGTAACCAAAGACTTGCAACAATCCAAGGATCATTTATTCAAGAAAAATAACCTAATTATGAATAGTGGATGTTGTGGTGTTTCCTTTGCCCTATTCTCATCTTCTTCTCCCATTTACATGGGAGCCTCACCATTATGGTAATTGTGAAAACCAGTATCCTATTAGCACTGGAAGGGGCCAACAGGTTTGGCGCTATCCAAAAGTCCAACTCCAGAGAATTGATGTTATTTTATGTGTCTGGCAGTTTCCCTGGTAACTCTCATTTGTAGAGCTCATTCATATCTGACATGATTTAGAGATTGCTCTGTAAGAACAACTTCTTCCTGGAAGCATTTGTTAAGAACCATTAGTGACCATGGTTTAACATTGCAACTGCCTATAGTATTAAGAAGGGGTGAGGCAAAAAGAAAAAACAAAAAACAAAAATCAGGGGAATGAAACGTCCAAGAGAGCTTTGAAAAGATCTAACTGGATTCCTGGGAATCTAAAAAAACACATGCAAGTGCAGAACAATGTACATGTCCAGAAAAGACCTAAGAAGAGCCTAATCTGTCACCTCTGAACTTGAGACTCTGTATAAGCAGGAAGTAAAGGCTAAGATAGAGTTACAAAACACCTGGCTGAATATGCCCAGCACATGAAGTTCTCAGCAAAGGCTAGGAAAATTATTCACAAGGAATATAAGTAAATCTCTGTTTAAATATTATTAAATTATTAAGCTAACTAAGAAGAGGCTTCACTTGCCACACACAAAAAAGAATTAGGACTTTACATAATTAGTTCAGAAAAGCCACTATGCAAGGAAACAGCAACAACAAACTTTGGCAGGGTAGGGATTTGATTTCCAGAGTTGCCACATTGTATCATTTTAAATATCAACAACAAATTGTTGGGGCCACACCTACAGTGCATCTTAGAAGGGTACAGATGAAACTTACTAAATGCAGAATACAAATTTCTTCATACAATAACTAAGAAAAGGTCATGAAGGCTATGTTAAACTGTTTGATGAAAATATTTCAGATTGTATATGAAACCAGCACATTGTACCCCTTGACTGCACTAATGTACACAGCTATGATTTAATAATAAATGAATAAATAAATGATAAATATCAACAACAACGACAAAATTAAAGGACATGTAAAGAAAGCATGGGCTGTACACAGGGGGAATAAGTTAATAGGGACTGTCCTCAGGTGTTGGACTTTCTAGACAAAGATTTGACATTGCTAATTTATTATAAATATGTCAAAAAGAACTCAAAAAATAGCCATTTTAAAAGAACTAAAGGGGAAAGTACAAGAAAACATGCCAATATCAATAAAGAAATAGAATTTTTTTTTTAAAAACAAACAGATGTGGGGATAGGGATGAGAGATATTTGTGCCTCCCACTAAATTTTGCTATGAACCTAAAACTGCTCTAAAAAGCTAAGTTTATAAGAAAAAATAAAGTAAAAATTCTGGCATTGAAAAGTAAAATAACATAAATGAAAAATTCGCTAACGAGTCTTAATGGGGTATTTGAATTAATAGAACAAATAATCAACGAATTTTAAGTCATGTCAACTGAGATTATCTAGTCTAAGAAACAGAAAAAAAACAGAATAAAAAAAATGAGTAAAACTTCAGAGTCCTGTCAAATATCACCAAGTACACCAACAAATACATAATGAGAGTCCTATAAGGAGAAGAAAGAGAGAAAGAAGAAAAAAGAATATTTATTTATTGATTTATTTTTTTTTTTGAGACACAGTCTCACTATGTTGCCCTTGGTAGAGTGCAACAGCGTCACAGCTCACAACAATATCAAACTCTTGGGCTTAAGCAATTCTCTTGCCTCAGCCTCCCAAGTAACTGGGACTACACGTGCCCCCCATAATGCCCAGCTATTTTTTTGTTGCAGTTGTCAATGTTGTTTAGCAGGCCTGGGCTGGGCTCAAACCCACCAGCTTTGGTGTATGTGGTTGGCACCCTTTCACTGAGCTACAGGCACCGAGCCAAAAAGGAACATTTAGAGAAATAATTGTCAGAAACAACAATCTAAATGTCTAAGAAGCTCAATGAATTCCAATTATTATAAACTCTAAGATATCCACACCAAGATAAGCAAATTCAAACTGTCAAAAGTCAAAGATATTAGCCGGGTGTAATGGTATGTTCCTGTAATTCCAACAGCTCAAGAGGCTGAAGGAGAATTGCTTGGGGTTACAGTGAGCTATGATGATGCCACTGCACTCTAGTTAGCCCAGATAACAGAGAAAGGTCCTGTATCAAAAAAAAAAAAAAAAAAAAAGTCAAAGAAACAAGAGCATCTTAAAAGCAGCAAAAGTGAAGGCATTTGTCACATTCAAGATATTCTCAAAAAAATTAACAGCTGATTAATATAAAAAATTAGGACATAAGGCAGTAGAATGATATATTGAAAGTGCCGACAGACTGTAGACTAAGAATTCTATACCCAGCAAAACTACTTTTTTTTAATGAAGGAGAAATTAAGACACTCACAGATAAACAAAAATAAAGAATTTTTCACTAGCAGACCTATCCCACAAGAAATAATAAAGGTATTCAATTCTTCAGGCTGAAATGATAGGATCCTAGACTATAACTTGAATCCATGAGAAGAAATAAGAGCACAGGCTGGGCACCTATGGCTCAAGTGGCTAAGGCGCCAACCACATACACCTGATTTGGTGGATTCGAATCCAGCCTGGGCTGCCAAACAACAATGATGGCTGCAACCAAAAAATAGCTGGGCATTGTGGCAGGCACCTGTAGTCCCAGCTACTTGGAAGGCAGAGGCAGGAGAATCGCGAGAGCCCAGGAGTTGGAGGTTGCTGTGAGCTATGATGCCACAGCACTCTACCCAGGGTGACAGCTTGAGGCTCTGTCTCAAAAAAGAAGAAGAGCACAGATAAAGATAACTACATTAGGAAGATAAATATTTCTACATTAGAAACTATAAAAAATAATATGAATTAATTTTTTTATAAATTATCTATGTTGCTTAAAAGGTAACTACATAAAACCATCATTTAAAAACTGTACTGATAGACTTATGATGTATAAAGATGTAATTCATATGATAATAATAGCATGAAGGTGGGGAACAAAGCTATATAGGATAAAAACTTTGTACACAAATAAGAATTTATATTAATCAAAAGTAGACTGTTACACATTAAGAAGTCCACTCCTTGTTTATTACAGCACTATTCACAATAACAAAGATACAGAATCAACCTAAGTGTCCACCACTGAATAAACAAAAAAGGAAAATATGGTATATATACACAATAGACTCTATTCAGCCACACAAAAAAATAAAATCCTATCATTTGCAGCAAGCTTGATGGAACTAGAGGTCATTATATTAAGTGAAATAAGACAGGCACGGAAAGATAAATGTCTTATGTTCTCACTCATGTGTGGAAGCTAAAAAGTGTGTATCGTGGAAATAGAGACCAGAATGATAGTTACAAGAGGGAAGGTGGGTGGTGGAGGAGGACAAAGAAAGATTGGTTATGGGTAAAAATACACAGATAGAAGGAATAAGTTCTGATGTTCCATAGCATAGTAAGGTAACTATAGTTAACAACTTGTTGTATATTTCAAAATAGCTAGAAGAAAAGATTTGGAATGCTTCCAACACAAAGAAATGATAAATGTTTGAGGTTATGGCTATCCTAAATACTCTGATCATTACATATTCTATGCATGTATCAGACTATCACATTTACCCCATAAATATGTACTGAGTATGCATCAATCAAAAATATTTTAAATAAAAAGGTGTTAATCATAATCCCCAGGGAAACAACTAAGAAAGTAACTCAAAATATGTACAGCAAAAGAAAGGACAAGGAAATTAAAATATTATGTTAGAAAATATCTATTTAACACAACAGAAGGAAGTAATAGAACAATAAAGGAACAAAAAAGAAGTACGTTATATAGGAAACAAATAGCAAAAATAGCAGACATAGATCCTACCTTATGAACAATTAAACAAACTGTAATTGGATTAAATACTCCAATCAAAAGGCAGAAATTGACAGAACAGTTTTTTTATGCTCTCTATAAGAAAAATACTATAGAGTCAGAGAGACACACAGATTGAAAGGAAAAGGGTGGATAATTCCATACAAATGGTAACCAAAATAGAGCTGGAATGACTATACTAATATCATAAATAAGCTTTAAGTAAGCAAATAGAGGAAAGTAAAAACATTGTTAAATGAGAAAATGGTAAATTCATCAGGTGGACATAACAATTATAAACAGAGATGCATCTAACAACAAAATACATGAAGCAATAACCATCAAAAGTCAAGAAAGATGCACACGAAAAGTGTTCAACATATTAATCATCAGAGAAATGCTAATTAAAACCACAGTGAGACATCATTCCATACTTATTAAAATAGTTCAAATTAAATAAACCAAGCATACCACGTGTTAGTGAGGATGTGGAGGAACTAGAATGCTCACACATCCTGTTGGTTAAAATGTAAAATGACACAACCACTTTGGAAAAGTTTGGCAGCTTTTCATTTAACACTGTGTCTTTTACATCTATGTAAAACCTGTACTCTATATAATCAGTGCATTGTTTTTTAAAACTGCATAGTATTCCACAGTATCTATTTAGTATTTTTTCATTTATCCATTTTCTGAAGGAATTCAAGTTTACCTTCAACTTTCTGCTATGTACAATCTGACCTCTACATCCCCAGGTTCTGCATCTGCAGATTCAACCAACCACACTTTGAATATATTTGAAAATAAAAACAATAAATTTTAAAAACATTTCATAGCAACTATTCACGTAAGTATTTACACTGCTATAAGTATAACAATCTAGACATGATTTAAAGTATATCTGAGAGTGTGCATTGGTTATATGAAAATATTACACAATTTTATTTAATTTATTTTTCTAGATTGCCCACGCTATAGTGCAGTGGCACAGTGATAGCTCACTGTTAACCTGGAACATCTGGGATCAAGTGATCCTCCCACCTCAGCCTCCCAAGTAGCTGAGACTACAGGCATATGTCATCAGACCCAGCTACTTCTTTTACTTTTTGTAGAAATGGGGTCTTTCTGTGTTGCTCTAGCTGGTCTGGAACTCCTGGGTTCAAGCAATTCTCTTGCCTCAGTCTCCCAAAGCACTGTTACTACAGGCATGAGCCTGTACACCCAGCCATGCAATTTTATACAAGGGACTTGAGTGTCTACAAATTTTTATATCTTTGGGGGTCCTGGAACCGATCCCCAACAGACACCAAGGGATGAGGTACTTATACATAATACCTTTATGCCTTTATAAGAATTTATATCCAGGAGTGCGATTGCTGGGCCGTAGAACACATGCACCCTAAACACTTACACCTCTTCCTAGAATGGCTGACAAAGGTAAATTCCAACTAGTAGCACACAAGAGTTTCCATTTTTCTCCTTTTGATAATTGTGAAATGGTGATCTTTTAATTTGATAATTTTTTCTACACCTATTAGTTGGCATTCTACCTTCAATTTTCAGTTTCCACCCATTCATTTATTTATTCCTTTATTTATTTAATCAGTATGGGCTTGCGGATTTCTATTTTATTCAAGGGATTATAGTCAATTGCAATCATTTTGTTGTTGTTATTGCTCAGATTGTCCCGAAATGAGAGCCTCTTGAAACTGATGTCTGTGTTCTTTTTATAAGCCCTGTTGTCTTTTCTTTTTCTTTTTTTTTTTTTTTTTTATTGTTGGGGATCCTTTGAGGGTACAAGAAACCATGTTACACTGGTTGCATTTGTTGGGTAAAGTCCCTCTTACAATCGTGTTTTGCCCCAAAAGGTGTGGAACACACCAAGACCCCACCCCACCCTCTCCTTCCCTCTCTCCGCTCCTCCTTTCC